>LR812539.1:7820789-8053289 GCA_903798195.1 Danio kyathit
TCAAACGTTAGTCTAAATGCATGCATACTTCAACTATCCACTGTGGATATCTGTCGATTAAGGCAAAACTATGATTTATTATGTCAAAAAAAAAAAAAACTACATACAGTTGGAAGTCAGAATTATTATTATTTTTTTTAAATATTTCCCAAATGATGTTTAACAGAGCAAGGAAATTTTCACAGTATGTCTGATAATATTTTTCTTCTGGAGAAAGTCTTATTTGTTTTATTTCGGCTAGAATAAAAGCAGTTTTTAATTTTTTTAAGACCATTTTAAGGTCAAAATTATTAGCCCCTTTAAGCTAACTGTTTTTTTCGACGGTCTACAGAACAAACCATCATTATACAATAACTTGCCTAATTCCCCTAACCTGCCTAGTTAACCTAATTACCCTATTTAAGCCTTTTAAATGTCACTTTAAGCTGTATAGAAGTGTCTTGAAAAATATCTAGTCAAATATTATTTACTGTCATCATGACAAAGATAAAATACATCAGTCATTAGAAATAAGTTATTAAAACTATTATGATTAGAAATGTGTTAAAAGAATCTGCTCTCTGTTAAACAGAAATTGGGGAGAAAAAATAAACAAGGGGGCTAATAATTCAGGGGGGGCTAATAATTCTGACTTCAACTGTATACAAACCAGTAAAAATGATGATGATGTTAATGATGATGAATTTTTTATTTAATGCCATATCAGCATCCAAGGCTATTTTCATGGCAAGAACATTTCAACAACAATAAATAGCAAGAACATTAGTTAATATACAATAAAAAATAACAAATGAAAACATAACTCAAAAATAAGATTTTTAGCATTAAAACATGATAAAAATTCTAAAATATTCCTGGTGATACTTTACTAAAAATGACAAACCAGTAAGAAAAAGTAGCTATTAAAGTAAAAAGGTGGGAAATGCAATGCTTCTAAGTGTATTAAGGCTACTGTTTAATATTTATATAATTATATTGCAAACTTATTTTAGTACAAAATATTTAAAATTTTCAATATTTTATTGTATCTTTTGTTTAATTTTTATTTTTCAGACAAATTAAAAACTCCTTCTGTAGTCAGTATATGGAAAACACACACATGCATGTGCTTACTTAAGTGTTTTAAGACTATATTATTACTTTTTTAATTTACTTTAATATGTTTAAGGAAAACATTATTCATTTATTTTTATTTCTAGAACAAAAAGAGAGCATATTTTATTATTTAAGACTTTTGTTTGTTTTAATAACATTTTTAAAACCAAAAATAGCATTGGTTTTGTAGCAAATGTATAGTTCTAAGTGTTTTAAGAAAATATTACTTTGATTTATTTTAATAACATATTTTTAAAAAGCAAAACATTTTATTTAATTTTTTTTTATTTTATTTTCAGAACAAAAAAAAGCAAGCATTGTTTAAAAGACACCTAAAAACAGAATTTGATGTCAAAAACATACAGCAGAAAAAGTACAAAAGTGAGCAAATGTATACTTCTAAGTGTATTACGATTATATATATAACTACATATTATTTTTTACATTTCATGTGATTCTAATATTATAATAAAGAAAACAAAAAACTATATAAATTTAAAATAAATTAAATTATAAGTGTTTATTTAAAAACAAATTTTTTTTATTTACATTTAATTCCTTTTCATTAGCCAGAAAAGCAAGTCAAAATTGACATTCAAGTTTTATGCTTTTTTAAATATTTCCCAAATGATGTTTAATAGAGCAAGGATTTTTTCACAGTACTTTCTATAATGTTTTTTCTTCTGCAGAAAGTCTTATTTGTTTTATTTCGGCTAGAATAAAAGCGGTTTTAATTTTTTTAAAAACCATTTTCAATATTTAATATTATTAGCCCCCTTAAGCTATATATTTTTCGATTGCCTACAGAACAAACCACTGTTATACAATGACTTGCCTAATTACCCTAACTTGCCTAATTAACCTAGTTAAGCCTTTAAATGTCACTTTAAGCTGAATATTAGTATCCTGAAAAATATCTAGTCAAATATTATGTGCTGTCATCATGGCAAAGATAAAATAAATCAGTTATTAGAAATGAGTTATTAAAACTATTATGTTTAGAAATGTGTTGAAAAAAAAAATCTTCTCTCCGCTAAACAAATTGGGAAATAAAATATACAGGAGGGCAAAAAAAAAAAAGCATTTAAAAAAAGACCACTTATCCAACCTATCTAATTTAAGGATGTATACAATAGTGTGCATTAGTGTGCCGTACCGCTGAATCCGGCTCTGCATGTGCACAGGTATCCGCTGGTCATGTCTTTACAGGTTCCACCGTTCACGCAGGGGTTGGACAGGCACTCGTCGATGTTGATGTCGCAGTTGCGTCCCGTCCAACCGGCCTCACACACACACCTGTAGCTGTTGATCTGGTCCAGGCAGCTGCCGTGGATGCAGGGGTTGCTGGAGCACTCGTTGTGCTGCGAGAGGCAGGTGGCGTCCCGAAAACCGTCCGGACACAGACAGGTGAAGCTGTTCACGCCGTCGATGCAGGTACCGCCGTTATGGCACGGGTTCAGCGCGCAGTCGTCAATGTTGATGTTGCACATCGAGCCTGTGTGTGAAAACGACAGACATGTTCAACATTTGTGATGCAACATTTGTGAGAGAAATACAGTAGCCAAGAGAGCTGAACTCTCACTGGCTTTAAACACACACACAATGCATTCCACTACTAAAGAGATGGTTGTGCATCTTTTTATTGACTAAAATAAATGTGGTAGTTTTGTTATTTAGTCAAGTAATTTTAAAACAAAATATCACTTACAGTTGAAGTCAGAATTATTAGCCCCCCCTTTGAATTTTTTTTTCTTTTTTAAATATTTTCTAAATGATGTTTAACAGAGCAAGGAAATTTTCACAGTATTTCCTATAATATTTTTTCTTCTGGAGAAAGTCTTATTTGTTTTATTTCGGCTAGAATAAAAGCAGTTTTTAATTTTTTAAAAATCATTTTAAGGTCAAAATTATTAGCCCCTTTAAGCTATATATTTTTCGATAGTCTACAGAACAAACCATCATTATACAATAACTTGCCTAATTACCCTAACCTGCCTAGTTAACCTAATTAACCTAGTTAAGCCTTTAAATGTCACTTTAAGCTGTATAGAAGTGTCTTGAAAAATAATCCAGTAAAATATTATTTACTGTCATCATGGCAAAGATAAAGAAAATCAGTTATTAGAGATGAGTTATTAAAACTATTATGTTTAGAAATGTGTCAAATAAATCACTTCCCTGTTTATTTTTTTCCCCAATTTCTGTTTAACAGGGGAGCTAATAATTCAGAGGGGCTAATAATTCTGACTTCAACTGTATAAGAATCACAAAAGAATCAAATATAAGTTTAAAACAAATGGAGATTAGGCTGGCATTCAAGCTAAAGTTAAACTAATTATGAATGTAAATATACAAAAGATTTATATGACTTTAATTAGACTTAAATCTGAACTGCCGTAACATTTATTACATTATAAAAGCTACTTTGATGGGAAATTTATGGTGGTCATGAGAGTTAAACGTGCTGCAATTTAAGAAAGCAAACGGAATTACAAAAACCTTCATCGTTTTGACAGCATAGATGTTGCAAATTAAAGAATAACGCACTGCATTTTCTCTCAACATATTATATATTATTATTAGTAGTAATAATAATAATTTGTATTATTCTTTTTGTTATAACATATTTTATTTTATTGAAAAAATTTGTTTAAAAATTAAAAAAAAGATTAAACTAAAATTCAATCAAATAAAAATTTAATATAAAAATAATAGTGTAATAAAATTACTATAATTAATAGTATAATAACTTATAGCAGCAACTTTTTTTTTTCAACAGTTGCATAAGTAAAAAAGCATTTACACCATGAAAGAAATCCAATCAAATGTATTTCAGTTATCTCTAGAACTATTTAGGGCAAGGCAAGTTTATTTATATAGCACATTTCATGCACAGTGGTAATTCAAAGTGCTTTACACAAGCAGGAATAAAAGAGACAAGTCTAAGAAAATAAATGCATGAAAAAAATGATTAAAAACAGAATAAAATGTGTTTAAACGGGTTACAAAAGAATGAAAAAGAAAAGAAAGACATAATAGTGCGATCTGTGGGACGTAGCTCAGTGCTCATTCAGTAAAGGCACAGCTAAACAAATGTGTTTTCAGTCTTGATTTGATATAAAAGAAGTCTCAGATGTCTCTAGAGCAGGGGTGCTCAATCCTGTTCCTGGAGATCTACCTTCCTGCAGATTTCTGTTGCAACCCATATCAAACACACCTGCCTGTAATTATCAAGTGCTGTTCAGGTCCTAATTTATTGGTTCAGGTGTGTTTGATCAGGGTTGGAGCTGAACTATGCAGGAAGGTAGATCTCCAGGAACAGGATTGAGCAGTGAGCACCCCTGCTGTAGAGTGTGAATGTGAAATTTCAGCTCAAAATACCACACTAATAATGTTTTATAACTCTTTGAATCTTGCTAATGCTAATGTTTTGACTGTTGCTGTCTTTGGTATTGTATATGAAAATAACAGTCTGTCAAAAAGTGAATTGGACTGCATTGTCTTTACTTCTCTTTTGGCAAGACACTTGATTTTAATCGATTGTAAACAATCATTTCCCTCTTCATTTTAAACAGTGGGCCAATGATGTGTTGTCTTTCCTTAGTTTGGAAAAAATAAGACTTCATTTAAATTAGTCTGGGTTTAAGTTCTTTCATTACTTCCAAAGCCAAATGTAACTGTAAGTGGACAAAATGATGCTGATGCGGTCAGGTTTTACTTGTATTGTACTGATGTTGTCTTCAGTTTTTTTTGTCTTTGTTTATATGTAATGTTGGAGCACATCTGATAGGTACTGTTTACTAATCTCTAAACTTTAACACTCCGTTTACAGCCATGTTTAGCATCGTCCACTAACAATCAGATCAACAAAACCACATAAACACTGTGTGAGAAGGCACAAGCTCAAACTATTAGGGCGTACTCACACTATGCTATCTGAACCGTGCCCAGGCCCATTTCCCGGATCGTTTGAGAAGTGTGAGTGCTCTGAATCGGGCTCAGGCACGGTTCAGTTGGCCAGCCCTGGCTTGGTTGGAAGAGGTGTGCCAGAGCGCGGTTCACTTGGGCTTTGGCGCGGTACGCTTGTAGTGTGAGTGCAAAGCACGCCTGAGCCCAACACTGAAGACGAGATGTGACTTTTAAGGGATTGTTTCATATAGATTTATTGATCATTCATATTGTTCAATGAACGCAAACTGTCGTAGATTATTGAAGACGCAAATCCCTCACAGCACCACAGCTGCAGCTTTAGCAAACCTCCTAATTCCTGCAGCACGAGGACTTTATGATTGTTTATGAGCGTCAAAAGTGGCTGATCTGTTCTGCGAAATATTTGACTGGGTCACTGCATCCCAAACGACTTAAACGATATAACTAAAGAAATCTCCACTGTGCTGAGCGAGAGTGCTTACTGAACAGCGCATCATCGATGACGTAAGCGTGCTCAGGCGCGAATACAATGTGAGTGCGGGCTGTCGGGGGAGACAGGAGGGACGACAAGTGTGCTTCAGCCCGGTTCAAGGCAACTGTACATAGTGTGCGCACGCCCTTAGTTTTAAGTTTCAAAGAGTTATTAAACACTGTTTGTGTGTTATCTTGAGCTGAAACTTCGCATACACACTCATCAAAGACATCAAAGACTTATTTTACATCTTGGTTTTAGTAGGTCTCCTTAAATAACTTTTACACCTATATATAATATTGATTGGATGGATTAAATAAATGCTCAAGTATTATTCATTCATTCATTTTTCTTCGGCTTAGTCGCTTATTTATCAGGGGTCGCCACAGCGGAATGAACCGCCAACTATTCCAGCATATGTTTTACACAGCGGATGCCTTTCCAGCCACAACCCCGTACTTGGAAACACCCATACACTCTCATTCACACACTACGGCCAATTTAATTTCTTCAATTCACCTATAGCGCATGTGTTTGGAGTGTGAGGGAAACCGGAGCACCCGGAGGAAACCCACGCCAACACGAGGAGAACATGCAAACTCCACACAGAAATGCCAACTGACCCAGCTGGGACTCGAACCAGCAACCTTCTTGCTGTGAGGCCACAGTGCTAACCACTGAGCCACCATGGCACCCTGCTCAATGTATTCATTTTACAATAAAAACTATATGCATTTGCCTATAATACAGCAAAATGAATACACAAGTGAGCCAAATAAGCATGTAAAACACAAGCACACACACACAACAACTGAAGGAATTTTCTTAGGATGTGTGCTGACCTCTTGTGCTTTGTCTGCTGTGTGTGTATGTGTGTCCCATCCCAAATCTCCAGCCCTGCTCCAAACACACAAAGGATTTCCTCCACCCTCTTGTGCTCTTTCATTCCTCCTTTCTTTCGGTCTTTCACACACTCGCCAAGGGGGGAGAACAGACCCTACTGAGGGCTGTTTGCACATACAAAAGGACAGACCCCATTTCACACACGGCCGAACAACAATTACACACACACACACACACACACACACATAGTCTCCTCTGTTGGCTAATGGGTAACTGTTTGATTCTCCAACAACAATGGGACTTTATTGCAGTTTCTCTCTCTCACACACACTGAAGTGAGTATAATGCTTACTATAATATGAATAGCAGCACCAAAAAAGTTCTGGTCATGAAAAAAAAAACATCTGTTCATCTTAGATTGATCAGAGTTAAGCTTGATTTACATTTTAGAAACCGTTTTTTTTTTTTTTATCATTATTGCTATGCAGCACATAGCAAGGCATTTATGAGCATGTTCACTAATATGAATACATAGAAACTAGCAAGAAAACACACAAAAAAAGGGGAAAATATGATATTTTGGCTTGGCAAACGCAAATAAAACTAATTATACGGCTTTTGTCATATGAAAGCATGACTATATGGCACATAAAAAGCAAATGGTAAGGTATTTGTGCTCATGTTAAATAATCTAAATACTAGGGCTGCACAATATATCGTTTCAGCATCGATATCACAATGTGTGAATCTGCAGGAGTACACATCACAAGATCTGCATCGGATGTCAAGTTGCTTTTATAATAACCAGCCACCACAGTTCAGAACATGTGATTTGTGGAAGTTTACCCCTGATAAAGTAAAACGTTTTCATTTAAAAGTGTTTCTAAAGAACTGTGACTGTTGCTGTCTTTGGTATTGTATATGAATATAACAATCTGTCAAAAAGTGAATTGGACTGCATTGTCTTCTCTTTTGGCAAGACGCTTGATTTTAATTGATTATAAACAATCATTTCCCCCTTCATTTTAAACAGTGGGCCAATGATGTGTTGCATTTCCTTAGTTTGGAAAAAATAAGACTTCATTTAAATTAGTTCTGGGTCCAAGTTCTCTGCCATGTGGCGTCCTTTCATACATTACTTCCAAAGCCAAATGTAATGATTGTAAGTGAACAAAAAGGATGCTGATGCTGTCAGGTTTTGCTTGTATTGTACTGATGTTGTCTTCATTTGTTTTGTTTGCTTATACAGTTGAAGTCAGAATTATTAGCCCCCCTGTTTATTTTTTTCCTCAATTTCTGTTTAACAGAGAGAAGATTTTTTCAACACATTTCTAAACATAATAGTTTTAATAACTCATCTCTAATAACTGATTTATTTTATCTTTGCCATGATGACAGTAAATAATATTTGACTAGATATTTTTCAAGACACTTCTATACAGTTTAAAGTGACCTTTAAAGGCTTAACTAGGTTAATTAGGTTAACTAGGCAGGTTAGTGTAATTAAGCAAGTTATTGTATAATGATGGTTTGTTCTGTAGACTATTGACAAAAATATAGCTTAAAGGGGCTAATAATTTTGACCTTAAAATAGGTTATAAAAAATTTAAAACTGCTTTTATTCTAGCCGAAATAAAACATATAAGACTTTCTCCAGAAGACAAAATATTATCAGACATACTGTGAAAATGTCCGTGCTCTGTTAAACATCATTTGGGAAATATAAAAAAATAATAATAATAATTATATATATATATATATATATATATATATATATATATATATATATATATATATATATATATATATATATATATATAGCAGACAAAACAAATATTGCAATGTCAGTTTTTACCAATATCATGCAGCCCTACAAAAATGGTTTTTAGCTTCGCAAAAAGTACCAATATCCTACATATGCATGTGTGTTAAATACTCTCGACACGAAAAACACAGAAAGTGTGCAGTATTACTCCTAATCAAATAGTGGCTTCTGTTAAAACTAAAAATGTCACTCGTTATTTATTTGTCTTATTTATGAAGTACAATAAATCTTAAAATTAGTTATTTATACAGTATATAATGTTTGGATTCATAAAAGTGTGAGAACTGTATGAAATGGAACAGATAACCTATGCATTGCGACTTCAAAAAACTAATTTACTAAAAAGATGGTCTCCTGTCATGCCTTTATTCTTCAATAACGAGCCATACTGTTATGATCAAGGCCAGTCCTTTCTTTCTCCACTTTCTCCATCTAATTGTCCCCTTTTTATTTATTATTTCATTTATTTATTATTATTATTTTTTATATTATTGTCATTTTTTTTCTTTCTTTCCTCGTTTATATGTCCTAAGGATGTTTTTTGTTCTCTACCTGTATTTACAACCATTTTGATGGACTAACGTGCAAAAAAAAAAACTTTTACACTGAATTGTACTCTATGCAATGTTGTATTCTTTAATGAAAGTTATATATATATATATATATATATATATATATATATATATATATATATATATATATATATATATATATATATATATATATAGTTCTTTAATAACTTTTAGGTTAATATAAAAAAACTGTTGTAACATGTAATGCTTTTTTTTGTTTTGTTTTTTAATAAATCAGTACATTATTTGTATAACAAGTCAAGTCACTGTTTGTTATTCATACCACTTTATACTGTATGCATAAAGGAAAACAATTATTCACAAAAATAAAAAATAAAAAATAACAGAATCAATGCAAAGTTAGAAAAGCAGAATAAATGTGCGCATTTAATGCTATTTTATAAGAGGAAAAAAAAAGTTGAGGTCGAAACAGCAACATCAGCCTCATTTGAGCAATAAAGTATAAATATGATATTTTATGGTGGCACGGTGGCTCAGTGGTTAGCACTGTCGCCTCATAGTAAGGAGGTCACTGGTTCGAGTCCCTGGCTGGGCCAGTTGGCATTTCTGTGTGGAGTTTGCATGTTCTCCCCGTGTTGGTGTGGGTTTCCTCCGGGTGCTCCGGTTACCTTCACAGTCCAAACACATGTGATATAGGTGAACTGAAGAAACTAAATTGGCCGTAGTGCATGTGTGTGAATAAGTGTGTTCCCAGTACTGGATTGCAGCTGGAAGGGCATCCGCTGTGTAAAACATATGCTGGATAAGTTGTCGGTTCATTCCACTGGGGCGACCCCTGATGAATAAAGTGACTAAGCTGAAGACAAGGAAATATTATACTTAAAAAAATTAAAATAAAATAAATTAAAAAGTTAATTCAAAAAGCATTTGAGAAAGTTGTAATCGTGTCCTTGATTTGTGATAATACTCCTGGCGCCCCTAAAGCCTGATTGTATTCATGATTTAGCAAGGCCTATTGTAGCTTTTCCTTTTAAATGCAACATGAAAAGGGTCACTCATGGGATCGCTCGGGCCGTAGCATTAAAGTAAAGGACACCTGTGTGTGTGTGTGAGAGAGAGACAGTTGGGAAAAGCAGTCTCTGTCTACAGTCATCTGATACCCAAGCTCTGCACTCCGCTGGCCACCTGTTCTCTCTCTCTCTCTCTCTCTCACACACACACACACACACGCACGCTGCACTGACTCACCTGAGTAACCGGGTTCACATACACACTCGTAGCCGTTAATCTTGTCTATGCACTTTCCATAGTCACATGGTTTTCTCTTGCAGTCGTCAATGTTGATCTCGCAGTTCACACCTGCCAACACAAAGACACTTTTATTTAAATATTCCACATTTTTCCTGAACCTTTGAATTTATAGATTTTAATTTCAAGAATGATTTATTGTGCCAAAAAATAAGCTAGAGATGAAAATCACAGTTCTGAGAGAAATAAAGCCAGAATTGCAATATTTTGAAAACAAAAGAGAGATGATTAGAATTCAGACTTTTATCTTCACATTTCTTCAATTCTTCACAATTATTATTACTTTTTAAAGGGCCTTTATAAGAAGAATCTGCGAAAAAGCTGAATAATAAAAAAACCAACATATTTAGAACATTGGCAATGACTTTAAGTGAAGTTTTTAAACCAATTTTGAGAGGAGCATGTGATATGATTGATCGCGGCAGATCTCTCATCTGTAATCAGCAATAATCCAATCAGATTGATCCAAGCCTACAATAAATAGACCAAATTTAACCTTTCTGCCTTATCTTAGTTTTGGAAAAACTCCCTCTTCCACCCTAGCTCTTCCTTTCCTTCTTTACCAGGGGGAGCTCTCAAGATCTACCTGATCTCGGACCCCCTTACATGCTAATTGACAAGGCGGGAGCCCTGGGCTCAAGTATCTTAGAGCTCATCGTTCTCTCCCGCGACAGCATGCCAAACCTGCTAATAGAGTCAAGCAATATCTAAGTGTGAACTCTTGAATTTCCTATTCGAAGATGTCAGCCAATCACAATATAGGTAATTTACATATATAATTCTCAATTGACAACAAAAACAAGGTTTAATTCAAAACATCAAGAAGAAGATGATAATAATAATAGTATCATAATAATAATAATAATAATAATAGTTATTATAATAACAATGTATAATAAATCCATATGCATCTAGTACAGAATAATAGATGGCAATAATAGTTATAAAAATATAATAATAATTTGCATATTTGGGCATGTTGGCAATGGCACTCATTTTCTATTCGAAAAGATAAGCCAGTGATGATTGGATCATTTGCATATTCAGATTTCTTAAGATGGAGATAAAACAAAATGAAGAGTTTAAAATATCTTCCTCAACCTTAATCTTAGAATTTAGAAGTTAACCAATCACAATACAGGTCATTTACATATATAATTCTCAATTGACAACAAAAACACTTTAAGTCAAAACATCAGGAAGAAGATAACAATAATAGTATCATAATAATAATAATAACAGTGTAGAATCTGTATAATAAATCTGTATGCATCTAGTATAGAATAATAGATAGCAATAATAATAATTGAAATAAACATAATAATTAATTTCCATATTTGGGCACGTTGGCAATGACTTTATTTTCTACTCAAAAAGGTAAGCCAATCATGACGCAGGTCATTTGCATATTCAGAATTCTTAAGATGGAGATAAAACTAAATGAAGAGTTAAAAATATCTTAATCAAGCTTAATTTTAGAATTTAGAAGCCAATCACGATATAGGTAATTTGCATATATAATTCTCAATTAACAACATACAACAAAAACACTGTTTAAGTCAAAACATCAGGAAGAAGATATAATAATAGTTTCATAATAATAATAATAATAATAATAATAATAATAATAATAATAATAGTGTAGAATCGGTATTATAAATCTATATGCATCTAGTATAGATTAATAGATAGCAATAATAATAATGATAATAATAGTAATCAAAATAAAGGTGAAAATGCATTTGGTGCAAGAAAATATCATGTTAGAAATGGATCTAAAATGAAAAAATGTATGAAATGACCCTAGAAATGATGATCATAGAGTCATACCTGCAGGAGTGTGTGTGTGTGTGTATGTGTGGAGAGAGAGAGAGTTTTACCTGTGGTTCCTTTAGGACAGGTACAGATGTAGGCGTTCTCTCTGTCCTGGCAGGTTCCTCCGTTTCTGCAGGGTTGGCTCAAACACTCGTTGATGTTGGTTTCACATAGGCGTCCGGTGTATCCAGGCCGGCAGTCGCAGGTGAAGGAGGCCACACCGTCACGACACACACCATAATGACAGGGGCTCGACACACACTCGTTGATGTCCAGCTCACAGTGAATGCCAGAAAAACCTGCAGAAGGGTGTTTGAAAACATGCAATGCATATTTAGAACGTTGCCAGCCACACTCATTTTCTATTAGAGGATGAGAGCCAATCATGATACAGGTCATTTGCATATTCAGAATTCTTAAGATGAAGATTAAAGAAAAAAAAAGTGGTCAAACCGTCTTCTTAAACCTTAGAGTTGTTAAATTTAGAGGTTACCCAATCCCAATGCAGGTAATTTGCATATTTGGAATGTTGGGAATGACACTCATTTTCTATTAGAAGAGGCGAGCCAATCATGATACAGGCCATTTGCATATTCAGAATTCTTTAAATGGAGATTAAACAAAAAAAGTGGTCAAATTATCTTCTTGAACCTTAAAGTTTTACATTTAGAGGTTACTCAATCATAATGCAGGCAATTTGCATATTTGGAATGTTAATGACACTCATTTTCTATTCGAAGAGGCAAGCCAATCATGATTGGATCATTTGCATATTCAGAATAATAACAAAAAGAGAAGAGTTTAAAATATCTTCTTGAACCTCAATTTTAGAATTTAGAAGTTTAAAAGCTAATCATAATGCAGGTAATTTGCATATTTAAAATTCATGTGATGTATTTATAAAGAAGTAGTATTTAAAATATTCTCCATTTTCCCGGATCACAATCATAATGCGAGTAGTTTGCATATGTGGGCATGTTGACAATGACTCATCTTCTATTCAAAGAGGTAAGCCAATCATGATACAGGATATTTACATGTTCCAAATGCTTAAGATAGAGATAAAACAAAACAAAAAAAAAAGTTTGAAATATCTTCCTGTGCCTTAATTTTAGAATTTAGAAGTTAGCCAATCATAATGCATGTAATTTGCATATTTAGAATTCATTAGATGAATTTTAAATAAAGTGTTTAAAAATATGCTACATTTTCCCTCAGAACCCAATCATAATGCAGGTAATTTGCATAATAGGGCATGTTGGCAATGACTCATTTTTTATTCGAAGAGGTCAGCCAATAATAACAGGTCATTTGCATATTCATAATTCTTAAGAGGGAGATGAAACAAAACAAAACAAAAAAGTTTACAATATCTTCCTGAATCTTAGTATTTCAGAAGTTTTAGAACTGAAAAATTTGCCAATCTTAATGAATGTAATTTGCATATTTAAATTTATAATACGCATTTAAAATAAGCTACATTTTCCCAGAACCTTGAAATTTTTATACATTTTTAAAAAGCTTTGTTTGTTTAAATTGTGAGGTATCACATCAGAACTGCAAAAAATAAAAAGTCAGTATTTCAGGCAGTAATCAAAGAATTCTGAAGGAAAATAAAATCAGGATTAAAGATATAAAACAATTTTGAAAATGTTTCTGGTGCATGAATATTTTTTTAGAATGTTGGCACTGACTCATCTCCTATTTGAAGACATGAGCCAATCACAGTGTGTCTAATTTACATATAGAACTCTTAATTGACAAAAACAAAGATTAAATCAAAGGCATCAGGAAGAACTGAAAGAAAACAAACATGAAAAGTCTTTTAGTGCATAAACATCACATAATTGTTTACCTGGAGTGCATTCACAGGTGTATTTGTTGGGTCCGTCTGTGCACTTAGCTCCATTTTTACAGGGTGTACTGGCACATTCATCCACATCCACTTGACACAAACTCCCAGAAAACCCTGCAGGTGAAAAAAAATGCATTTATTTTGATGTCGAACACACAATGCATCATATAAAAAGACACAATTGTGCACGTTACCTTTAGGGCATTCACAGTGAAACGAGTTGATTTTGTCGATGCATTTTCCACTGTTGAGACATGGCTGCGATGCACAATCATCAGTGTTGATCTGACAAAACACACCCTCGTAACCTATATAGAAAAAAAGTTAGTTAATCAGAGTAAGTGACTTTAATGACAATAATTTACCTAAGGTTTGCAATTATTTGATGAAAAATACAATGATATTACAACGAAAATGATTACAATATTTAACAATTTATTTCCTTTAATAATTGGTCTAATATAAATGCAATCCTATGGTGGCTCAGCCCACATTTGCAGTTTGGTTTTGGATATATACAGCATGACCGTCATTTATTAATTACTATTTTTAAATCTTTTATCTGTAGTGCTCACTGCAACATATTTAAATGTGTTGTTGTTTTTATGTGCTCTTGGGAGTTCTTGTTTTCTTTTGTAATGTATTATAAAGCTGTATAACTAAAACAAATGAATAAAACATAAATAAGATAAATAAATGAATAAATAAACAAAGCAAATAAATACAACAAATAAAACAATTAATAAATCAAAAACAAAACAAATAAATCAAATAAAAAAAAACAAATAAATTAATTAAATAAAACAAATCCATTAATCTATCAAATAAACATAAATAAACAAATAAAACATATTAATAAAACATAAAGAAAGAAAGAAAGAAAACAAATATACAACAAATAAAACAATTAAATAAATAAAAAACAAAACAAATAAATCAAATAAAAAAACACAAATAAATAAATTAAATAAATCAAATCCATTAATCAATCAAATAAACATAAGTAAACAAATAAAACATATTATTAAAACATAAAGAAAGAAAGACAGAAAACAAATATACAACAAATAAAACAATTAAATAAATAAAAAACAAAACAAATAAATCAAATAAAAAAAACACAAATAAATAAATTAAATAAAACAAATCCATTAATCAATCAAATAAACATAAGTAAACAAATAAAACAAATGGATAAAAAGAAAGAAAGAAAGAAAGAAAACAAATATACAACAAATAAACCAATTAAAGAAATAAAACAATTAAATAACTAATAAAACAAGTAAATAAAGCATAAAAAAACAAATAAAAAAATAAATTATTAAAACAAATAAAACAAATAAACAAAACAAATACATAAATTATAAATAAATAAACAAATAAAACAAATTAATAAAACAAAGAAAGAAAGAAAGAAAACAAATATACAACAAATAAAACAATTAAATAAATAAAAAACTAAACAAATAAATCAAATAAAAAAAAACAAATAAATTAATTAAATAAAACAAATCCATTAATCAATCAAATAAACATAAATAAACAAATAAAACAAATGAATAAAAAGAAAGAAAGAAAGAAAGAAAACAAATATACAACAAATAAACCAATTAAAGAAATAAAAAACAAAACAAATAAATCAAATAAAAAAACACAAATAAATAAATTAAATAAATCAAATCCATTAATCAATCAAATAAACATAAACAAATAAAACAAATGAATAAAAAGAAAGAAAGAAAGAAAACAAATATACAACAAATAAACCAATTAAAGAAATAAAACAATTAAATAACTAATAAAACAAGTAAATAAAGCAAACAAATAAAATATAAAAAAACAAATAAAAAAATTAATTATTAAAACAAATAAACAAATAAACAAAACAAATACATAAATCATAAATAAATAAACAAATAAAACAAGTAAAATAAACAAATAAATAAAACTCAAACAAATAAAACGCGTAAAAAAACAAATAAAATAAAGAGTGAATGGTCCGCACCAGGCATGCAGATGCAGTGAAATCCTCCGATCTGGTCGAGGCAGGTTGCGTCGTTCTGGCAGGGGTTTGACTTGCACTCATTGACGTCCATTTCACACCTCGGCCCTTCATAGCCTTGCAGACACTTGCACTGGAAGGAGCCTTTAGTGTTGAGGCAGCGGCCGCCGTGCTCACAGGGGTTTGCACCTAAAACAGATCTGAGGTGAACTATCTGCTGTTGCTTTCAGTAGTATGGCAATAAATGTCACGTGAAATTGTGTTTAAACTCACATTATTGACATTTAACACTGAATAAGGGTGATCATTGTCATAGTAGTTTATGCTGCTATTCAGCTGCGAAGTCGCAGAGATAGAAACTGTTTCTAAAAGTATAAATGTCATGTGTTTCTGATGTGGATGGTTAGGACAAAAGCGATGGCTTTATCATGTGTGGCAGCGTAGTATTGCTTATAGTTAGAGGACAGCGGTTCTCAATGCGTTTTTTTACCAAGTGAGCACTCATCGATGTCCTGGTTGCAGGCGGATCCGGTGTATCCAGGCGGGCAAGTGCAGATGGCTTTCCCGCTCACTGGGTTTGTGTCGCAGTTTGAGCCCTTCTGACATGGGTTACTGATGCAGGCATCGTCCAGGTGGCACAGAAGACCTGCAGACAACAGAGTTAATGTTGATTAATTGCAAAATTATTATACTTTAATTGCTTTTGGCAATTGGAATTTAGCAGAAACTAATATATATGTAATATACATTTTTAAATATAAACAAATATATACATTTACATTTAGAAAAAAAATATACAAATATTTTATTTTTATTATTATTATTATTATAAATAAACAGATAACTATACAGTATATATATATATTAATATTTAAAAATAAATAATTTTCTATATATCACTACAAATAGATTATAAATAGTAATTGAAAACAACGTCTTCAAAGCTACTCAAAATAATTTATATTAAAATACTAAAAATAATAAAACGGAAATAAAAATAAAGTTAAACACAAAACAGCAAGTACTAAAAATATACATCCCATGATTGTTGTTACAGTTAAATTTATTAAAAAGACTTTTCTGTAACCAAAAAATAGATATTTTTTAAAAAGTACAATAAATTATGATGACATATTGCATTCATAGAAACATTTTTTAAAGTTCTATAAAAAATAAAAAAATTTTTTTAAATAAAAATCGAAAAAAAAATGCATTTGTTAGAACAAAATATTAAAGAAAAAATAAATAGTATTAAAATGAATTAGAAAGTTATAAGTGCTTTGCTGACTACTGAAAATAAAATGCATTGAAATACTAAAATGAATAAAACTGAAATAAGTAAAACTAAATAATTAAATATAAAGAATAAATAAAAGTGACAAATGCATGCAAGAAAAAATTACGAAAAAAAATAAATAAATCAAAGAACTCAAATTATTATTTGGTAACTGAAATGGGTAAGCTGACATAAAACAACTTTAAAAACCAATAAAAGATCCTTTATAGCTAAAAAATTAAAATAAAAAAATAAATAAAAATACATATATACATATATATACATATATATATATACATATATTTATAAATATATATGTATATATATATTTATAAATATATATGTATATATATATATATATATATATATATATATTTATATATTTATATATATATTTATATATTTATAAATATATATATATATATATATATATATAAATATATAATGAAAATAGTTTTGCAACTAACTGAAAAAAGGCTGAATTCCAAAGACGACTAATTTAAACAGAACTGAATCAAGTAAAAAAGAAACACTACAATAGTACAGCAATAAAACTAAAATAACAGCACATGATAAAATGTGTTTATTGCTGACCGGTGCGTCCGTGTGGACATTCGCAGAAGAAGGAGGCAACGCGGTCGTGGCAGGTGGCTCCGTGCGAGCAGGCGGCGCTGGCGCAGTCGTCGATGTTTTCGCTGCAGTCGTCGCCCGTCCAGCCGTTCACACACACGCAGTGGAAACCGCCGATGGTGTTGTGGCATGTCCCACCGTTCTGACAGGCGTTTGGAGAAAGTTCACACTCATCCACATCTTCATGTACAGTACTGACCTGCAGACAAACAGGACAGAGATTATTATTTAATAAAGACATGTCAGCATCTTTACCACAAAAACCATAACAACAGCAGTGCAACAACTGCATAAATACAAAATAGTAGTACTGTGAAATGATAAACCACATCCAAAATAAAAGTTTGCATGAGTACTATATACAGTTGAAGTCAGAATTATTAGCCCCCCTGAATTATTAGCCCCCCCTGTTTATTTTTTTCCCCAATTTCTGTTTACGGAGAGCAGATTTTTTCAGCACATTTCTAATCATAATAGTTTAATAACTCATCTCTAATAACTGATTTATTTTATCTTTGCCATGATGACAGTAAATAATATTTGACTAGATATTTTTCAAGACACTTCTATACAGCTTAAAGTGACATTTAAAGGCTTAACTAGGTTAATTAGGTTAACTAGGCAGGTTAGGGTAATTAGGCAAGTTATTGTATAATGATGGTTTGTTCTGTAGACTATCGAGAAAAAAAAAATAGCTTAAAGGGGCTAATAATTTATCCTTTAAATATCTTTTAAAAAATTTAAAACTGCTTTTATTCTAGCTGAAATAAAACAAATAAGACTTTCTCCGGAAGAAAAAATATTATCAGACATACTGTGAAAATTTCCTTGCTCTGTAAACATCATTTGGGAAATATTTAAAAAATAAATTAATAAATTCAAAGGGGAGCTAATAATTCTGACTTCAACTGTAGAGTTGAGGGTAAAATTATTCGCTATAAATATAAATATATATATAAACAGAGATGATATGATTGCGAGAGAACCACAAATAATTGTTTTGCACTGCCAATTGTTTAAATAACAAATCACAAACTTTTAAAAAAAATGAGACAGATGGCATTCAGAGGAGAAAACAATGTTAAATTTACCGACAAGAAGTGGCATTACAAATGCTTCAAAATTACTGTTACATTTTTTTGGGGGTAATCTGATGCAAAGGTTTTGTAAATGTATCTAAAAAGTTTGTGCAGACGAGTACCGGTCCAGTGTTTGTCGCAGTGGCAGTTGTAGGTGTTGATGCCGTCGATGCAGCGTCCGCCGTTCTCACAGGCGTGTTGAGTACAATCATCAACATTATGCTCGCACGTCTGACCTGTGAAGCCTGACACACACAACAACACACAATAAAATAAATAAATGACTATAAATAAATAGTGCTGTCAAATTAAAATTAAATCGCATCCAAAGTAAAATAAACAAATATTTACATAATGTATGTGGAGTGAGTATGTACTATAACTCAAATAGAGATATAAATTAATAAAGTGCATTAAAAGAAACCCATGAAAGCTTACTTTAGACTAAAAGAAACACATTAGCTTGAATGGACGGAAGTGCATTCAAAAATTTTTCTGGTAAAAGTGTGTGCGTGGAGTGTGTAAGCGGCTCAGGTCAGGTCACTGTCTGAGATTAAATATAAACTCATAGTAAAAAGGAGCCGCACTCCAGGAAAAACACACACACACACACACACACACACACACACACACACACACACACACACACACACACACACACACACACACACACACACACACACACACACACACACACACACACACACACACCACACACACACACACACACACACACACACACACCACCACACACACACACACACACACACACACACACAGTTAATGAATGACAGCACACATCTCATATCATTAACCCACAACACAATAAAAGGATTTCCAAGATAGAAATGAAATCAAATGAAATTGAGGTTGAAATAGTGCCTGCATAAAGATTTGCGTAAACTGAAGTCATAATTATTTATGAATTAATTTACAGAAGTGATTGTGAAAAGTGAACATTAACGAAAAGCACATATTAACTTATTTTAACGCTATTTTAAAAAATGATTCATTACAAATATTAAATTAGAAAAGCAAAATTCATTCATATTTTTATACATCATAAACAAATAAAATTTTTGTATTTCGAATTTGTATAAATTTAATTAAGACAATAATTGCATATAATTAATTCATTCACAGAACAACATTTGTCATTCACTAAAAAATATTTATTGATTGATTTTCTTTGATTGATTCACTGTTTTGTTTAAACAAATCATTAAGTGTTTTTTATTTTTATTTTTTATTATTCATTTAGGAAAATTATATTTATTAAGGAAACTTAATTGTAAATTCATTACAAATATTTATTTATTCCAAAAAATTATGAATAATTTTTTGTTACAAAAATATATAAAAAATATTAATTATATTTTATTATACATAATATTAATTACAATTAATATAAATTCCATTATTAAAATGATTGCATGTAAACTGTGCTTTAGTAATGTGTGTGCGGTATGCGTTATGGCCCGTTTCCACTGAGTGGTACAGTACGCTTTTATGGCCATTTCCACTGTCAAAGGGTAGCTAAAAACGAACCGTACCATACCACTTTTTGGTCAACCTTTGCAAAGGGTACCAACAGGCCCAAAAGGGTACCATAAGGCGGAGCTAGACGCGTAGCTGAACACTATTGGTTTACAGAGAAGAGTCACTCACAGAAGCAGGAGAATGAAAACAAAGCGAGCGCCATTTTTTAAAAACATATAATATAATATGATAATAACGTATAATATACATTTACATACATATAATAACAAGCCATGGTTGACCCAAGCTCAAACAAACCTTGTCGTCATCTTGATGAACAGCCAGAAAGCCAAGAAGAACAAAATCTGCTGTGTCCTGTTGTTGTTTTACGAGCCCATCTAAAAGTGCGAGCGGTTTCATTTTGTCCACAGAGTTTGCAATCGCGTCTATATTTAAAGTAACGAACTTTGTGAGCTCATATTAATAACGTGCTCGTGATCATTGAAGAGCTCTGAAAAACAGCAGCAAATGATGCTTCTGCAACCTAAAACATAAACAAACTGCCATGTTTAACTATTATCATCACCTTCTGAACTATTATGAACTCAGAATGACGGAATTACTCTCTAACAGAGGCTACACTGTGCTGGTGAAGATTAAAGATACAGATGAGAGGTTTGCACTGACTGTGGGCTATATTTTGTGTTGTTTTTTAACCCAAATAAGGACTAAATGTGTGCTGTGTGTAGTTTTTCTGTACTTGGTAACATATCGGAGACTGTAAGGGTCTGTATGTGTTCATATATGCTCATTTATTTCTTTATTTTATAGAACTGCAGACGTTACAGTAGGCTATTTCGCACTGTCATTGATCTGCAGTTACAATCAAATTATGTTCATAGAAAGGTTAGTAATGAACATTTAAGTATTTATATGTATAAAGCATCTGTTTTGTGAGAAGTGCTTCTCAAATGATATGTGAACGACCCGTACAGCTTTACTGTAGACATTTCCTCGAGTAAAAATGACGTCGTCTGAAACTTCCTGCTGTACACCACGCCCACCAAAAGGGTACCCTTTTGTCAGTGGAAACGCAACCCGGATAAAGGTGACCAGTACCGACCCTTACCATACCGTAATGTACCTCTCAGTGGAAACAGGCCATTACTGTTGTGTGTGTGTTTCTGTCAGAGAGCGCACACAGCTCTCTAACCTGCTTGATGTGTCTTAAGGGCGTCACACACCGGATGCACCGCTCAGCGTTGCGACACGGCGTGCACATGACAGTTGGAAGTATGGCACACCAGACGTGCACATTTGAATGTTATTTAATATGAAACTATTCAGATGGCGCGGCAGAAATATGAACAGTGTCCCGAGTTGTAGCTGGGCACAGCAGACAGCCGCCAACTTGCAGCATCGGTGTGCGTATCCTGATAGAAATCTGTGTTTAGAATTCTAAAATGCATGGTGCTGCACCGAGCAGCACATCTGGTGGACGACCCCCGCAAGTGTGTGTATGACTGACTGTGTGCATGTGTGTCTGTGTGTGTGTACATGCAGCGCTCTGACCTGGCAGGCAGGAGCAGGTGTGTGTGGTGTCGCTGGTCTGCACGCAGGTTCCTCCACTCCTGCAGGGGGAGGGCAGGCAGGGCTGGTAGAGGCGCTGGCAGTGTGGGCCGGTGTACTCAGGCGGGCAGCGGCACAGGTAAGAGCCCACCTCATTAATGCAGGTGCCGCCGTTTCTGCAGGGGGACGGAGAGACCGCGCACTCGTTCACATCCTGCCGGCAAGTCTGACCGTGGAAGTTCGGAGGACACGTGCAGATATAGTGCGACTCAAACGCTGAACACTGACCGCCGTTAGCACACGGGTTCGAGGCGCACGGGTCTGCCAGCTGACACGTTTTACCTGCGCACACACACATATAGAGAGTTGAAGTCAGTATTATCCAATATTTCCCAAATGATGTTTAATAGAGCAAGGAATTTTTCACAGTACTTCCTATAATATTTTTTTTTTCTGGAGAAATTTGTTTTATTTCAGCTAGCGTAAAATCACTTCTTAACGTTTATTAAAACAATTTTAAGTCAATATTATTAGCCTCCTTAAGCTATATTTCTTTCCATTGTCTACAGAACAAACCACCGTTATACAATGACTTGCCTAATTACCCTAACTTAACCTAATCTAATATGTTTTGCTTCTTTATTTGAGCATGAATCAGTCACTAAAGTGCATAATAAAAGGAACTATTAGAATTCATAAAGGAGACTAATATGCAAGCTGATTTTAGTTTAAAATAGATTTATATTTATTTATTTATTTAATAATTATATTATTACTTTTTTATATTTATATTATTGAATTTTACTTATTATTAAATAATTTATTGATTTATTGTGATAAATTATAGAAATGCTAGAATTCATAGAGGAGACTAATATGCAAGCTGATTTTAGAGTAAAATAGATTCATATTTATTTATTTAATAACTATATTATTTATATTTTTATATTTATTGAATTATATCTATTTATTAAATTATTTATTTGTTTTTTTAATTATTTATTCATTTAGTTATTGTAATTATAGAAATGTTAAAATTTATAAAGGAGACTAATATGCAAGCTGTGTTTAGCTTAAAATAGAAAAAAAAATTATATTATATTTATATATTTTATTATATATATATATATATATATATATATATATATATATATATATATATATATATATATATATATATATATATATATATATATTGAATTATATTTATTAAATTTTTTGATTTTTATTATTTATTTACTGTGATAAATTATAGAAATGTTAGAATTCATAAAGGAGACTAATATGCAAGCTGTGTTTAGCTTAAAATAGAAAAAAAAATTATATTATTATTTATATATATATATATATATATTATATATATATATATTATATATATATATATATATATATATATATATTGAATTATATTTATTAAATTTTTTGATTTTTATTATTTATTTACTGTGATAAATTATAGAAATGTTAGAATTCATAAAGGAGACTAATATGCAAGCTTTGTTTAGCTTAAAATAGAAAAAAAATAATTATATTATTATTTAATATTTATACATTTTATTATTTATATTTATATATATATATTTATTGAATTATATTTGTTACATTTTTTGATTTTTATTATTTATTTACTGTGATAAATTATAGATATGTTAGAATTTATAAATGAGACTAATATTTACCATTTAAAACTTTCTTTTGCACACAGATTTGACAGAATGAGGCAGAAAATTAACTGAATATAGTGCAATAAATGCTGTTGATTAGCATCACTGCATTTAATTGTACACGTTTTATTTTATTTATTAATTAGTTTGTTGATCATTTATTTAGTCATGTATTTAGATAAATTTGTGTTTTCATATATAAATTATAAAATAAATGATGTATTCCAATTTGTATGCAATTACATACATTAATAATCATTTATTTATATGCATTTATTAGCATTAATTAATAAATATTTTTTTAAATAGAGATTATTGACATTTGCATTTTGGAATTTTATCCATTCATTTATTTATTGTTCAATGCAAATGCTATTGTACTGATTGATGTATTTTATATTTATTTGCACTTTCCAATTTATAACTATGTGCATTTACAATAATTTATTTCTATGCATTTATTTTAATGAATTCATTCTAATTTACATGCAATTGCATGCATATATTTTTGCTAGAATTTTAGACTTTGGAACTTCTTATCTTTACTTAATTTAAAATATATATTTCTTAATTTATTTTTTGATAAAAGCGAATTTTAATTCATTGATCTATTATTATTATTATTATTATTATTATTATTATTATTATTATTATTATTATTATTATTATTATTATTAATGCATTTCACATTCATAACTGAATTATGAATTAATTAAATTTTTTATTTACTTATTTTTAATTTTCATACATTTCATGCATTTATTTTTATATATGCATATATATTGGTGTTTTCAAAATAAGATGACAAAATAAGATTCACAGTCTTCTACTTTTGTCTCTGCTCCAACTCAGTGTGTATATAGAGAGAGAGTTTTGAATGTATTGCCATATCAGCTTCTCTGGGTACTTCATGGCAAAACCAGATTAAATTTACAACAATTTATAAATATCACTTATTATTATTATAACAATAAACAGACATCAACTGCAATAAATAACACATACCATAAAAATCGAGAGGGGTCTGGATGCAGACTTGGTGCAGTGCAATCTGAACTGCATGCAATGCTTTTTAATGCCCAGCCCTAATCCTCACAGTGACGTCACTAGCTCCATTTAGTGCATTGAATCTGACATTGCATCACTGAGATATGCATCCAGATACTATTGTAAAAATCTAAAACTGTGTAAGGTTTACTTTTGATAAAATTTTGACTCGCATTTAAAAATAAAAAGTCTCTCGGAGATCAAAGTCGTTGTCTGATAACATTAAATAAATAGGGCATTCCACAAGTATATGTTTAACAGTTTGGTTTCTGTTGCAATATTGACATTTTGTAGAGTCTTGTGTGTCCGATATGACATCTTATGTAAACAATCTCATCATGTCTTGAGTTAAAAAAGTAGTTTGATTTTCTCAGTGTGTATAATGCTGTAGTGTGTGCGTTTGATCATACCTGACCATCCGGGCTGGCAGCGGCAGGTGAAGGTGTCGAGTGTGAGCAGAGAGCAGGTTCCTCCGTTCCGGCAGGGAGAGTTCATGCAGGCGTGACTGACTGGAGTCAGACAAAGTCGGTCACTGAATCCTAAAACACAGTCACACTTCACACCCACTTCATTGCCCTGCATCTGTGGCCGACACACACCTCCGTTACGACACGGAGATGGGTTGCAGGGATTCGGGAACTGACACTGAGCGCCCACAAAGTCTGCAGGACACCTGGAAAAACACACACAGACACATTTTAATTAAATAAATAAAAACAAACATGTAAAATAAACAAGAAAGAAAAAAAACAAATAGACAAAATTAATAAACTAAATAAACAAACAACTAAATAATAATTAAATAAAACCAAAGGAATAAACAACAAAAATAATAAATACAACCAATTTAATAAGCAAAATCAATAAATAAACAAGAAAACAAAGAGATAGACAAAATAAATAAACAAGTAAATGAACTAAATAAACAAACAACTAAATATTAACTAAATGAACAACAAAATAAATAGAGATAAACAGACAGACAAACTAAATAAATAAACAAACTAAATAACACAAAAATAAACAAAATAAATAAACAAACAGACAGAAAATATAAATACACAAATAAATAAAAACCAAATTAACAACAAAAATAAATAAATAAATAAACAGACAGACAAAATAAATACAAAAATAAATAAAACCAAATAAATAAACAACAAAATAAATAAATAAGCTAAATAAAACCAAATAAATAAACAAACAAAATAAATAAACAAACAAAAAGACAAAATAAATAAACTAACTAAATAAAACCAAATAAATAAATGACAAATTAAATAAAACCAAATAAATAAACAACAAAATAAATGAATGAATAAATAAATAGACAGACAAAACAAATAAACAAATAAGCTAAATGAAACCAAATAAATGAATAAACAAAATAAATAAACAAACTGACAAAATAAATAAACTAACTAAATAAAACTAAATAAATAAAACCAAATAAATAAACAACAAAAGAAATGAATACAGACAAAATTAATAAATTAATAAAACTAAATAAATAAAACAAAAAATAAAACAAAAAAAAATAACAAAATAAATAAATAGGCAGCTAAATTAATAAACAAATAAATAAAACCAAATAAAAAAATAAAAAATAAACAAAATAAATAAATAGGCAGCTAAATTAATAAACAAATAAATAAAACCAAACAAATAAACAACAAAAGAAATGAATACAGACAAAATTAATAAATTAATAAAACTAAATAAATAAAACAAAAAATAAAACAAAAAAATAAACAAAATAAATAAATAGGCAGCTAAATTAATAAACAAATAAATAAAACCAAATAAAAAAATAAAAAATAAACAAAATAAATAAATAGGCAGCTAAATTAATAAACAAATAAATAAAACCAAAACAAATAAACAACAAAAGAAATGAATACAGACAAAATTAATAAACAAATAAATAAAACTAAATAAATAAAACAAAAAATAAAACAAAAAAATAAAACAAAATAAATAAATAGGCAGCTAAATTAATAAATAAATAAATAAAACCAAATAAATAAAACAAAAAATAAACAAAATAAATAAATAGGCAGCTAAATTAATAAACAAATAAATAAAACCAAACAAATAAACAACAAAAGAAATGAATACAGACAAAATTAATAAACAAATAAATAAAACTAAATAAATAAAACAAAAAATAAAACAAAAAAATAAAACAAAATAAATAAATAGGCAGCTAAATTAATAAACAAATAAATAAAACCAAACAAATAAACAACAAAAGAAATGAATACAGACAAAATTAATAAACAAATAAATAAAACTAAATAAATAAAACAAAAAATAAAACAAAAAAATAAAACAAAATAAATAAATAGGCAGCTAAATTAATAAACAAATAAATCAAACCAAATAAAAAATAAAAAAATAAAATAAATAAATAGACAGACAAAATAAATAAACTAGCGAACTAAATAAAACCAAATAAATAAACAACCAAATAAATAAATAGACAGACAAAATAAATAAACAAATAAATAAGCTAAATAAAACCAAATAAATAAACAACAAAATAAATAAACTTATAATATAAATAAATAAAACTAAGCAAAAAAAATAAATATAGAAATAAATTAAACGTAAATAAATAAACAAACAAACCTAACTGTATTCATGCTAACAAAAGAAAATATTTTATTTACTCATTATTTATTTATTATAATTGTTTATATGCCTTATTTGCAAAATGCATTCTTGTATTTGTATACTTTAATTTATTTAATTACATCTAAGCACTTATTTAATAAGATTTGGGTTACATTTATTTGTGTACTATACATAATTACTTCCATTTCATATATTTATCTACTTAAATTCATATACAAATACACAGTTGTAATGATATTTGCATATTCATATTTATGTATATCAATTGTTCATTTATACGTATACGCTTCACTATCTGATCTTACACATCTTAACTATATGCTTTTTTCTATTTCATATGTTTATATTTATATTATATTTAAATGCAAGTTCTTTGTTTTGGCCTTTGGTCATGGTAAAGAGTTTTAAATAAAAACAAGTCTATGACCATCTCATTTAGATGACCAAGTAAATCTCTGTGTGTGTGTGTGTGTGTGTGTATGCATGCATAAAAGTGTGTGTGAAAGAAAGACACTGTTGAAACTCATCTGAATTCCTCAGGGCAATCAGAAGCCACAACACACACACGCACGCACACACACACACACACACACACAGTCACATGCTCCTCCTCTCTCTTATATGTACATACAAATCAATACTCATCAAATGACACATTTCAACATTTCATCTGCAGCTACTAATGTTCATTTCAAAATGTGTGTGTGTGTGTGTGTTTTAAAGAAATCTCTGCTAAAACCAGTGTTTTATTCCTGTGTGTGTGTGTGTGTGTGTGTGTATTCTGCAGCAGGTGTGCATAAATAAGGGCAGCTGTGGCCATAGGCTCCACCCACTGCACTCTGCTTCTCCCCCAAAAGCCTGTTGCCATGGCGAGTGGCATAAGGTCAGTAAGGCAGATCCCAAGAGAGGATGAAGCTCCGCCCCTGTCAAACTCCTGCTGTGCCCGATCTCACTTTATCACACATGATCTCAACTCATGAATATTCAGTACACTTTCAGTCCTGTCAACGTCGATAAGAAGACTTTTCATAGCATCACAATCTGGGCTGATAATATATTGGGTCTCTTCTTGTATTTGTTTTTAATGAAACTTACTGAGAATCTCGAATTAATATGAGGAAGTTTGGTGCTAAATATACATATTTTAGCAAAATGTAAAGCAATAAGCATTTTATAGAGATCAGTGAGGACAAAATAAATAAATACATAAAATAAATATAAAACAAAAAAATCTTATGAATATATAAATGAATATATAAATAAAAAGAACAAAGTAAAAAATAAATATATAAATAAAATATATATTAAAATCCTGCAAATTATAAATAAAAAAATATATAGTAAATATAAATTTATAAATAAAATATATAATAAAATTTTACAAATATTTAAATAAATATATAAGTAAAAATATATATAGTAAAAATAAATATATAAATTAAATATATAATAAAATCTTACAAATATATAAATAAATATATATATATATATACAGTAAAAAAAGTATATGGTAAAAATTAATATATAAATAAATATAAAATAAAATCTTACAAATATATACAGTAAAAAGTATTTAGTAAAAATAAATGTATAAATAAAAATTATATATAGTAAACAAATTATATAGTATATAATAAATAAAAATAATTTATATATAATTTATATATAATAAAATCTTACAATTATATAAATAAATCTATAAATAAATAAATAGCAAAAAAATTTAGTAAACAAAATAGTGAAAATAAATATATAAATAAAATATATAATAAAATATTTCAAATATATAAATAAAAAATATATACAGTGAAAACGTATATAGCAAAAATAAATATATAAATAAAATATATAATACAATCTCACAAATATACAAATAAATATATAAATAAAAATATATATAGTAAAAATGTATACAGTAAAAATAAATATATATAAAAAATATATATAGTAAAAAAGTACATAGTAAAAATTACTGTATATATATATATATATATATATATATATATATATATATATATATATATATATATATATATATATATATATATATATATAGATAGATAGATAGATAGATAGATCTCTCTGACAACAAATATCAGCCTTCAAAATGTTTTGCAATTTAATGAATCACTTACTCTTAAAAATAAGTCAATAAATAAGAAAATCGAAAGATCAATACATATTAGTGCTGCACGAAATTGGAAAAAACTGGCAGCGCAATATTTTCCTTCAATGCGATATATAATGCATAATAAACGCAATTTCACCAGATGACTTGAACAGCTTGTAAAGAATTGATCATTTTAGATCGATTTGGATGATTCTGTAGGGGTGCATTCATTCTTTTTCTTTTCGGCTTAGTCCCTTTATTTAATTTGGGAATGAACCGCCAACTTATCCAGCATATGTTTTACGCAGCGGATGCCCTTCCAGCTGCAACCCATCAATGGGAAACATCCATACACACTCATTCACACACATACACTACGGACAATTTAGCTTACCCAATTCGCCTATAGCGCATGTCTTTGGACTGTGGGGGAAACCGGAGCACCCGGAGGAAACTCACGCCATCACGGGGAGAACACGCAAACTCCACACAGAAATGCCAACTGACCAGGGACCTTTTATGCTGTGAGGCGATTGTGCTACCCACTGCGCCACCGTGACCCCGTAGGGGAGCATATAGGCATAAAATATCATTTCAAAAAATGACAAGCACAGTTAAATACAACAAACAAAAGATGTAAAAAACAATAATTTATCATTTCTAAGGAGTAAAACAGTATTCAGAAGCAGAAATTAAATAATTACTGTATTATTAATAATAATAATAATAGCAACACTATCATTTTAATTGAGTAAATTATCATATAATGTTCAATTAATCTTTAAGCTACAACCGTTTAATTTATTGTGCCCAAATGGCTCAAGTTTGCTTCAAGTTATTACAGTCAGCCCTTAAATATTTGTCAGTTTCTTTCATCAATTGGTGAAGTTTTGTTCCTCGCCACTGCTTGCTTGGTTTGGGACTTGTGGAGCTGCACATCGATGGATTTGCTCTTCAGTGTTTGGACTTTCAGCAGTGAAAATTAAAGCACACTGAACTGAACTAAACTGAACTTCAACTCTGTTTCAATTGACTAGAACTTCTATGTTAAGCTGCTTTCAAACAATCTTGTAAAAGCGCTATAGAAATAAAAAGCAATTGAATTGAAAAACACATGCAAACTCTCACTCGAAGGTTAAAATTTGAAATTACCTTCATGATGTTGTTGTTAACTGCAATGTCTGGTTAACTATGATCCAAACTACATTGCAGACTCGCACATTGCGATACCGATGCTGAAACGATATATTGTGCAGCCCTAAAACATTTAATAAAAATAAGAAAACATTAAAATATGAGGTCATATTGTTCAAATTTGCCATAGACATGTGACTAAGTATAAATATATTAAATAATAATTAAATTAGGCCTTTAAAAAAAATCTAAACAAGACAAAATATTAAAACAATATTTAAAAACATTCTACCAATGGATAAACAATTAAATAAACATCAAGTCAAAATTTATTATTCATTTCATTTATTTATTTATTATTATCTTAGTCGAATTTTGATTATTATTTTTTTAATCAAGCTTTCATTTCAAAAAGGACTAAAATAGAAAAAGCATGATTAAAATAAGGATTTTACAATGACATCAAAATATACGCAAACCAACTGAACTCTGAATGGAACGAGAGTGCGTGTGTGAATGAAGATAAAGCCCTGACGGCAAACAGTGTGTGCGCAGAAGTGTGTGTGAGTTTACTGAAGGCATTAACACAGATCAGTCTGTCTCTTTGTCTGCAGGAGTCAGATCTGCAACAGGTCTGAGATCAGGGCTGCGTGTGAACAGATGCTGATGTGACCTCTGACCTACAGCACATTTGTGCCTGCAGTGGGCAGATCCACCATCTGCTGCGCTGCCGCCGCCTTCTGTTCATGTGTGTGTGTGTGTGTGTGTGTGTGTGTGTGTGTGTGTTCACACCGCAGACTTCCTGCCCTCAGTGTGAAGTCAAACATCTAACTTTCCTTTTTTCCGTCTGGCTCTTACTGTTCACACCTCTGCAAAAGTAGAGATGCTGAGGTCAGTCGACTGTTTACTGCTCACACTTTACTATAGTGTTGTCGCCATACTGTAATTTCCAACTTTCATACAATAGCTTAATAAATTATCAATATTAGATACCGCAAGAATAAATTCCTCAACATTAAGAGTATACAAATGAAGTAAAATGAAAACAAAATGTATAAAATCATGCAACGTTTTTGTGTTTTCAAGTAAAGTTTTATTTTACACCAAGTGTGTCAGCAGTGCTCAAGTCCAAGAGGCTCTAAATTACTAGCAAATATGTTGTTTTAACATTATTGACTCTTATTTTAGGATTTAAACAAAAGATTAAATCATCTTAATATTATTATTATCGGTGGCACAGTGGGTAGCACGGTCGCCTCACAGCAAGAAGGTCGCTGGTTCGAGCCCAGAATAGCTCAGTTGGCATTTCTGTGTGGAGTTTGCATGTTCTCCCTTGTTGGCGTGGGTTTCCTCAGGGTACTCCGCTTTCACCCACAGTCCAAACACATGCGCTTTAGGTGAATTTGGTAAGCTAAATTGGCCTAACGTGTGTGAATGCAAGAGTGAGTGTGTGGGTGTTTGCCGGTGTTGGGTTGTGGCGGTAAAGGCATCTGCTGCGTAAAACTTCAAATCCAAATATAAGCTGGATAAGTGGCGGTTCATTCTGCTGTGGCGACCCCTAATTAATAAAGGAACTAAACTGAAAAGAAAATGAATGAATGAATAATTATTGAGGGAGGTTATCTATATTAACTAAAATGATACATATTAGGAGTTAATATTAACATTTGTAATGCATTTTTTAAATAATTACTTCTTATTATTATTTTAAGTATAATGCATTAAGTTTTTACAGCCACATTTTTAAAAATGCAACATTAGATTTCTTGAAAAAATATATAATACATTTTAAAAAGTATCTTTAAACAATTACTTTATTACACACAAATAAAATATCTACTATATCTTAAATAATTACTTCTATATTTTAAATTAAAAATTATAATAGTTTAATAAATTATAATAAAATTTAAATGTTTTCCCTAAATGTAAAGCATTGCAATTTGAGAACTTATTTTCTTTTTAAAAAAGTAAAAAAGAAAGAAAAAAAAGCAAGCAAAGAAAGAAAGTGAAAAGGAGGAAGGAAGGAAAGAAGGAAAAAGAAAGAAAATAAAAAAATGAAAAAGAAAGAAAGGGAAAGAACAAAAGAAAGGAGGAAAGAAAGAGAAAGAGAGAAGGAAAGAAAAAGAGAAAGAAAGAAAGCAAAAAAAAGAAAATGAAAAGGAGGAAGGAAGGAATGAATGAAGGAAAGAAAGAAGAAAAAAGAAAGAAAGAAAATAAAAAAATGAACAAGAAAGGGAAAGAACAAAAGAAAGGAGGAAAGAAAGAGAAAGAAAGAGAGAAGGAAAGAAAGAATGAAAGAAAGAAAGAAAGAAAGAGAGAAAGAAAATAAAAAAATGAAAAAGAAGGAAAGAACAAAAGAAAGGAGGAAAGAAAGAGAAGAGAGAAGAAAAGAAAGAAAGAAGAAAGAAAAGAAAGAAAGAAAAAAAAAAATGAAAAGGAAAGGAAAGAAAAAAAAAGGAGGAAAGAAGAGAAGAAAGAAGAAAGGAAAAAGGAAGAAGGAAGGAAGGAAAGAAATTAAAATGAAAGGAAGAAAAGAAAAAGGAAAGAAAGAGAAAGGAGAAAGGAGAATGAAAAGGAAGAAGGAAGGGAAAAAAGCAAATTAAAATGAAAGGAAAAGAAAGAAGAGAAAAAAGGGAAAAAGAGAAATAACAAAGAAACAAAGAAAGAAGAAAGAGAAGGAGACAATGAAGAAGAAGAAAGGAAGAAAGAAAGATTTATTAACTAATGGAAATTTACCAGTGTATTTGTTCCTCAAATGACTATTTTGTATTCAATGACAGTAATTTCTACATTCTTAAGAACGAAGTGAGTCACTGTTAGCTCATTATTTATCTCTTATCAGTGGATTATTCATAAATTCAAGTCACTTAAAAAAAAAGTCATGAAAAAAAAACATGATTCCTCATTTTCGAGTGTTAATTTTCAGCTCTTATTATGCATTTACATTCACATCTGTTCTCTGATCAGTTAAGTGATTTTGAGGACATTCCGTCGCTAAGCATTAACCACGCCAAAACACACACACACACACACACACACACACACACACACACACACACTAGAAACAAACTCAACGCATGACTTTAGCTGAAATTCTCAAATGCAGAAGTTATGTAACTAGTCATGCGTCCAGATTCCAGACCAAAGCAGTTTCACACACATTTTTTTAACACGGTCATCAAAACTCACACCTTTCACTCTACAAATAGTGCATTTCAAACACACTTCTATTAGACTCATATGATGACAGCAATTCGAAAAACTGTCAGAAGTCAAAAGCTCGAGCAGCTCCAGAAAGCATTCCGGGATTCAAATGACAACTCTGCAATTGGGATTCCACGCTTCCAATTCACTTCACAGCCCTGCAGCATTCCAGACAATCCAATAGTGATGTCAGGTGTGTCTGGAATGATCTGCAACACTTTATTCTATTCATACTAACCAAACACACTGGAATCCCAATGAATTATGACGACATTATATATATATATATATATATATATATATATATTTGTTTGGATCTGCCGTCAAATATCAATAAAAGACCCACAGAAAATTTTTTTTATTAATCTTGCTGACTTAAATTTTAGTTGAATTAGTTGAAATAGATTATCTTTTCTAGCAAGTTAAACTACCTTAAAAAGTTTAGGGTTTCCTCCGGGTGCTCCGGTTGTCCAAAGACATGTGATATAGGTGAATTGGGTATGCTAAAAATTGACCATAGTGTATGAGTGTGTATGGTTTCCCAGTGATGGGTTGCAGCTGGAAGGGCATTCGCTGTGTAAAACATGTGCTGGATAAGATGGCGGTTCATTCCGCTGTGGCGACCCCAGATTAATAAAGGGACTAAGCCAAAAAGAAAATGATGAATTATTATTATTAATATTATGAATAATAATCTCAGTATTTTTCACATGATAAAATTGCAATGATTTACCTTTTTCTTTGACAATAAAAAACAAATAGAGAGAGTAGAAATAATAATAATAATAATAAATAGTGGAGAGCATGAGACGGATTCCTGTGACGCTCCAAGAACAGACGAGTCTCCAGCTTCCGGCGCCTAGACTCTGCACAACTCTTGTAGCTCTGCACAAGACGTTTGGCCATAGGAGAAATAGTCGTGCCCAACTGAGCCAGGTTTCTCTCTAGGTATTTTAAATCTTCACTTTCGCCAATTGGTGAAGTTTTTTCCTCGCCGCTGTGGCCACTAGCTTGCATGGTTCGGGTTCTGTAGAGCTGCGCATCAGTGGAATTGCTCTTCAGTGTTTGGACTCTCAGTAGTGATTATTAACACACACTGAACTGAGCTAAACTGAGCTGAACTTAAACTCTGAAAACTGAACTGACACTGTTTCTATTTACTACAATCTTATATGTGAAGCTGCTTTGACACAATCTACATTGTAAAAGCGCTACACAAATAAAGGTGAATTGAATTGAAAATAAATATGACATTTCAGGTCTTAATAATAATATTTGTAATGCATTTTTTAAATTCATGCATTGCATTTTAAAGAAAGTGGTGTGTTTTTTTAATAATAATAATAATTATTATTATTACAAACAGTGATTTATCAAATGGTTTAGTAAATTAAATTATTTTTTAATAATTCTACTTGATAAGAATTTGTTTATTTTTAATATTTTAATTTTAAGTATTCTATAGCTTTTGTTGTGTGCTTTTATTTATTTATTAATTATTTTACTTAGTTTACATATTGCACTTTATATTTTTTCATTTTAATTGATCCATCTAATTTATAATTTATTTATTATTTTACAATTTACTTATTTACATTTTATTTATTTAAATTTTTTTTATTATTTACAATTTTATAATATTCTTGGTAGTAATTTGTAACGTTTTTTTTTCTAATTTTAGTAGTTATTATTTCAGGGTTTTATGTATTAATACATCATTTAATAATAATAAAATTTATGCTATTTTTATTTTCATTTTAACTTCAGCTTTATATAAATGTTTACTTTAATTCTAATATATCAGCACATTTCAGTAACTAAAAAACCCCATTTATTAATACTAATTTCCTTCAATTTAGTAAAAGATAATGACTTATTTATGTAACAACTTAACCAACCCTGACATGCCTTAAACATAACACCCCCATAACTCCCACCACACCTAAAAATACTTGAAATAAGTGCTCTGACTATGGCATCCCCCAAAAAGGTCAAGTTCCCAAGTCTAGAATTAGTACACGATCTAGTATGAGTACAATCGGTGACTGTCAGAGACGTAAAAATGAATAAACCCTCTCTGTGTCATCAACAATCAGATATACTTTATATACAGCAGATATAAAGTGGAACGTCCTCTCAACAAATGTCAGAAGTTCATGCAAAGTTGAAAGCTTTTGGAGCAGCACTGACCTCAATTCACACTCAGAGAAAACCCCAAACACTAACATCACAAACACTAGCTATGTTTCCATACAAAGATGTGAATTAGACTAGCTATGTTTCCATACAGGTTAGATAAGATGTGAATTAGACTTTTACATTTAGTCATTTAGCAGACGCTTTGTCTAGAGCGACTTGCAATTAAGGAGGCATTCAGTGATTCAAGAAAAAGAGGCAATACACACAACAAGTGCTAATTATACAAAGGAACTGTTAGTGCTCAGAGAATTAAGTCCTAGACTTAGGAGGGGGAGTTTTTGTTTTATAGAGAGTGTTTTTACAGGTGGTTTGTTAAGCCCACTCACCTGTTTGAGGCACACGAATGCATTATTCATGAATGCATAATGTTTTTTGTTATATGGAGTGATTGTAAGAATTTTTGATGCAAATGTTAGTTAAAGTGTGAAAAGAGGTGAATAAATGTGTTTACAGGTGGTTTGTCAAGCCTACTTACCTGTTTAAGGCACACTTCATGAATGCATGTTTTTTTAGTTATATGTAGTGATTGTAAGAAAGTGTTTGATGCAAATGTTAGTTAAAGTGTGAAGAGGTGAAAAATGTGTTTACAGGTGGTTTGTAAAGCCCACTCACCTGTTTGAGGCACACTTCATGAATGCATAGTTTTTTTTAGTTATATGTAGTGATTGTAAGAAAGTGTTTGATGCAAATATTAGTTTAAGTGTAAAAATAGGTGAAAAAAAAGTGTTTACAGGTGGTTTGTCAAGCCCACTCACCTGTTTGAGGCACACTTCATGAATGCATAGTTTTTTTTAGTTATATGGAGTGATTGTAAGAAAGTGTTTGATGCAAATATTTAAGTGTGAAACGAGGTGAAAAAAATGTGTTTACAGGTGGTTTGTCAAGCCCACTCACCTGTTTGAGGCACACTTCATGAGTGCATAATGGCTTTGTTTTGTTATATGTAGTGATTGTAAGAAAGTGTTTGATGCAAATGTTAGTTAAAGTGTGAAAAGAGGTGAATAAATGTGTTTACATGTGGTTTGTAAAGCCCACTCACCTGTTTGAGGCACACTTCATGAATGCATAGTTTTTTTTTTGTTATATGTAGTGATTGTAAGAAAGTGTTTGATGCAAATGTTAGTTAAAGTGTGAAAAGAGGTGAAAAATGTGTTTACAGGTGGTTTGTCAAGCCCACTAACCTGTTTAATGCACACTTCATGAGTGCATAATGGCTTTGTTTTGTTATATGTAGTGATTGTAAGAAAGTGTTTGATGGAAATGTTAGTTAAAGTGTGAAAAGAGGTGAAAAATGTGTTTACAGGTGGTTTGTCAAGCCCACTCACCTGCTTGAGGCACACTTCATGAGTGCATGTTTTTTTTTAGTTATATAGAGTGATTGTAAGAAAGTGTTTGATGCAAATATTTAAGTGTGAAACGAGGTGAAAAAAATATGTTTACAGGTGGTTTGTCAAGCCCACTCACCTGTTTGAGGCACACTTCATGAGTGCATAATGGCTTTGTTTTGTTATATGTAGTGATTGTAAGAAAGTGTTTGATGCAAATGTTAGTTAAAGTGTGAAAAGAGGTGAATAAATGTGTTTACATGTGGTTTGTAAAGCCCACTCACCTGTTTGAGGCACACTTCATGAATGCATAGTTTTTTTTTTGTTATATGTAGTGATTGTAAGAAAGTGTTTGATGCAAATGTTAGTTAAAGTGTGAAAAGAGGTGAAAAATGTGTTTACAGGTGGTTTGTCAAGCCCACTAACCTGTTTAATGCACACTTCATGAGTGCATAATGGCTTTGTTTTGTTATATGTAGTGATTGTAAGAAAGTGTTTGATGGAAATGTTAGTTAAAGTGTGAAAAGAGGTGAAAAATGTGTTTACAGGTGGTTTGTCAAGCCCACTCACCTGCTTGAGGCACACTTCATGAGTGCATGTTTTTTTTTAGTTATATAGAGTGATTGTAAGAAAGTGTTTGATGCAAATATTTAAGTGTGAAACGAGGTGAAAAAAATATGTTTACAGGTGGTTTGTCAAGCCCACTCACCTGTTTGAGGCACACTTCATGAGTGCATAATGTTTTTTTAGTTATATGTAATGATTGTAAGAAAGTGTTTGATGCAAATGTTAGTTTAAGTGTGAAAAGAGGTGAAAAAATGTGTTTACAGGTGGTTTGTCAAGCCCTCTCACCTGTTTTGGGCTCACCATGAATGCACATTGCTTTTTAAGAGATAGGGAGTGATTAGGAGAAAGTGTTTGGTGCAAATGTGCAAAAACTGGTGCAAGCTTAGTAAAAGTGTGAATAGAGGTGTAAATGTGTGTTTTCTACAGGAGGTTTGTCAAACCCACTCACCTCTGTGAGGCACGATCCGAATTGCATCGTTTTTGAGGTTTTTCATGTGGTGTGGTAGGGAGGAGGGAATATGGGGTCTTTATTTTGTTCACAAGGGTTCAGGTGATCATGAAAGCGATTATTAGTTGTCTATTTTATGTAGACTTATGCACAAAACTGGAATATTGCATAAATCAATGCTCTTAAACTCAATTCCTTGAGGGCCGCAGCTCTGCGTAGATAGCTCCAACCAACTCCAACTCACACCTGCTTAATAGTCTCTAACAGTCTTGAACACCGGGATTATTTTGATCAGCTGTGTTTGATTAGAGTTGGAGCAAAAGTGTGCAGAGCTGCGGCCCTCCAGCAATCCAATTTGAGAAATCATTTACAAATAAAGCAGCAAATATATTCAATGAATCTAAAAGAACAAAATTGCCACTTCCTGATAAGCTGGTGGCAAAAATCAGACAGAAAAATTGTGTTTGCTGTCATAGGAGGAGCCACTGAGGGTCTTTTTCTTATACACTACTTGACAAAAGTCTTGTCGTTGATCCCAGTCATAAAAGCAACAAATAATACCTTGGCAGAAAGTCAATTTTTCCAATGGTTCATCTGTTGTACTGCATCCCAATCATCACAAATACTGCAGAAGACCTGCTGGAACCTGCATGGATCCAAGATTCTCACTGAAATCAGTCAAGTTTGGTGAAGGAAAAATCATGGTTTGGGGTTACATTCAGTATGGGGGCGTGCGAGAGATCTGCAGAGTGGATGGCAACATCAACAGCCTGAGATATCAAGACATTTGTGCTGCCCATTACATTACAAACCACAGGAGAGGGCAAATTCTCCAGCAGGGTAGCGCTCCTGCTCATACTTCAGCCTCCACATCAAAGCTCCTGAAAGCAAAGATGGTCAAGGTGCTCCAGGACTGGCCAGCCCAGTCACCAGACATGAACATTATTGAGCATGTCTGGGGAAAGATGAAGGTGGAGACATTGAAGATGAATCCAAAGAATCTTGATGAACGCTGGGAGTCCTGCAAGAACGCTTACTTTGCCATTCCAGATGACTTTATTAATAAGTGATTTGAGTCATTGCAGAGATGTATGGATGCCGTCCTCCAAGTTCATGGGAGTCAGACACAATATTCATTCTTTTCCACTACACCATGACTTTATATTCGATACTGTACATTATTCCTGTTAAGTGAGAAGACTTTTGTCTGAGCAAAGTCAGACCTTACTGTCCTAATTAAAGAATTAAAAATCAAGGCATGATGATCATATTTTATTTTGGTAAAATAAGCGTAATCTAGAGGCCTTTGTCTTTCATATAAGCCACTTCTGATACTAACTGATCAACTAGAAGTCAAGCTATTATCTGTTCATCCTAAAACTTGGATATGCATCTTGGCATTTGTTTACGCAATATTCCAAAATACACATTAAAACAGGTGGATGGAAACAGCTAGTGAAGATTTACAGACGCTCTCCAAGGCTGAGAATCAGAGCGCACAGGAAAGGCGTCAAAGTTCAGACGAGATATTTCTGGGAGAAAAAAAGACTCAAAAATATCTCTGCTCTTCCTGTTTATCATCGGGGTCATCAAAACAGGACGCTCAGGGTTTGGCCCCCAGATGAATGTGTGAGCAAACAAAACTCCACAGTTCTCACAATGAGAGATCAAATCTCGCTTCTTTCACAAACTGATGTGCTCATTCAGTACTGTCACACGATATCACAGTCATCTGTTATGAGGAGCGCTCATACTCAGGGGGTTGGATTTGAACAATACCACAAAACACTTATGCCACACCATTTTCAACTAAAACCCCTATGCATTCAAGCTCTTTATTTACAAGACAACTTTTGAAAGCAAGCTTTTTTTTTTTTTTAAATACGGGATAAAAGTGATTTGGGAAAACTGTGAACTGAAAGCCATAATTTTTTCACAAGAAAATGTTAACATTTAAGCTTATTTGATGCTTTACTTCTCTGTAAAACTTGTGCACAATCTACAAAACAAATTTGTATGATGCTGTTATTGTTACCCTGACAGTAATAAAAAAAAAAAAAAGTATAGGAGGTTTTAAGAATGTGCTCAACAGCATTTAAAAAATGCTAACATTTAAGTGCTGTTGAGCACATTCTTAAAACCTCCTATACTTTTTTTTTTTTTTTATTACTGTCAGGGTAACAATAACAGCATCATACAAATTTGTTTTGTAGATTGTGCACAAGTTTTACAGAGAAGTAAAGCATCAAATAAGCACATTCAAGAGAAAAAAATATAAAAAAATTACCTAAAAAAAACAAACAATAAATACTATAAAATCATGTGTTAAGAAAATTAAAAAAAGAAAATAAGTTAACAGTTCTAACTGCTTTAAGATTTTTAGAGGAAGCAATAGTTCTAATGTCCTGTTGAAGTTTCTTTTTAAAACAATAAAACAAGGTATACGTTGAGAGAATTTACATCGGTGTATATGGAATTTTGCAAGAATTAAAAGGAGGTTAATAATGAAATATTCCTTACTTTTATCATCAGGGGTATCAAAAAAACCCAACAGGATATCCTTAAAAGATAACAAGAATCCCGGTAGAATTTTGCCATGAATAACCAAAGAAAGTTCAGTCCAAAAGCATTGTGTATGAGGGCAATTCCAAAAAATATAATCAGCAGTTTCATTGGGTATATAACAGAAAGAGCGGCATGTATCTATATCCGACTTGATTCTTTTCAAAAATGTCTTGGCTGGGTAAAATCTGTGTAACGGTTTCAATAAAATTTCTCTAATTTTGTTAGTTATTATATATTTTACAGACAAAGACCAAACTCATATATTTCCATGCAAAAAAACTTCACATATGAGGTTGTTACAATTTTCTTTTGAAAGAGAGACCTGATTTTGTAATTACTTGAGGAAGGTTGTGAGAAAAAAAACATATTTTTCCCACTGAAGTTTCCAAGGGGTGCAATGGCACAGACGAAACACTGGATACTCTACTATAGCCTCTAAAAAGCATTAAAACACCTTTAGGAATTGCATCCATTACAATGGAAAATTCATTTGGAGTTACCGGAAAACTAAAAAAAAACTCTTTATAATTTAAGAGAAGAGCTTCTGAATTACATAACTGAGATACAGTCAAAATATTTTCCTCAAACCCAACCATTTAAAAATAAAGATTTGCTAATACCTCCTAACCTCTGTTTACCCAGTACTGGGTCCGTGACACCATTTACTTCCGCTATCTTTTAATTTTAAAGGTCCGTAGTGGGCCAATATCCCAATAAGTGGTTCCGTTCTCTCCTCAGATGTAATAAAAAAACATTTGCATAGATTATGATAGAGACACCGAACTACCAAAATTAATTACAGCAACCTAGACCGCACAGAACCTTAAAGGTACACTTTCAAATTTGAGTTTACAAAAAGAAAAAAAAAAGTGCCTCATTTTGGGGGGATTATCATAACACAGATAACATATACAATTATTTTAATCACTTTCAACGATGTCTTATGAAAATTCAAAGGGTTTTCTTTAAAAATATACCAAACGTTTGCACTTACACCTCTGCATGTGGACTTGGGAAGCATTTGAATTTGGGTAGGCAAAATTCAAGCAGAAAGCCCAAAATACCACTCGACTTTACACAGCGCTGATTTGTCATTGTGTTCACGTGCTCAACAGAAATGACTGTGATTGGCTGTGAAGGTCATCAGTTAACCAAACTCACCGCTGTTTACTGAGTGTAAACACAGATACAGGGACACTGGAGCATTTTAAAGTCACGTTGATCAGCTGGTTTGTCTATAAGCTGACACACGAGTGATGCGCTGATGAATCCAATGCTCCAGTGTCCCTGTATCTGTGGTTACGCTCAGTAAACAGGGGTGAGTTCGGTGAACTGATGACCTTCACAGCCAATCACAGTCATTTCTATTGAGCATGTGAAGACAATGGCAAATCAGCGCTGTTTAATAACGCGCTCAACAGTGCTCAAATCTTAGCAGGAAATGGACGCTTCGATTGGCACCGAATTCCAGCATCGTGACAACACTAGTGTGACGTAATTTCGTACGAAATCAATAAAAAAACAAAGTTTGTTTCCAAAGCAAACCTAGATATAGGCAAACTCTTATACTTCCAAATATTGATAATTAATTCATGAGCTCAATGTAATATTACATTTTAAATAAAAATTTAAACTTAAATGTGATAAAATTAAAATAAAATAACAACATTTAATTACAAAGGAAAACCAAGTAACCAACAAGCAACCCCTCATAATGCCCTTATATTACTGCAGTCATAAAACAGAAAAAAAAACAACCATTTAGATCAGGGGTGCCCAAACTCGGTCCTGGAGGGCCGGTGTCCTGGAGAGTTTAGCTCCAACCCTAATCAAACACACCTGAACCAGCTAATCAAGCTCTTACTAGATACTAAAAACTTCCTGGCAGGTGTGTTAAAGCAAGTTGGAACTAAACTCAGCAGGACACCGGCCCTCCAGGACCGAGCTTGGACACCCCTGATTTAGGCCCAGTTTACACTAATGCGTTTTCGTTTTAAAACGCATAAGTTTTGCTACGGTTACGCCATCCGTCCACACTACGCCGGAGTTTTCGAGGCCCAAAAATGGAGCGTTTTGAAAACGCTGGAGAAGTCGTTTTCATTCTAAAATGCTGCTGCTCCGTCTCAGTGTAGATGGAGGAAAATGGAGACATCTGAAAACGAGGCGTGGCTGCTGAGATTCGCTACCTGATTGGGGCTTTTGGGTCATTGCGTATCCTTCCCTTATTTGTCAAGCCCCTATCACATGACTATAACGCTACCGGAAGACGGCAGACCAACCTTCACTGTAAACAACAACATGGACACAGAAATGGGAGCGTTGTTTGCACTATTGTCCGTTTTAGGCGCCATTGTGCAGTTAAACTCTGCCTTTTTTACTACAGCAGCTGCATATATTCGCAAGGGGCAAGCTATTGTTCGAGCACTCGCTAATCGCTCGCGTTCATCGTTCTACCAGCGTTTGTTGACTAACAATAACCAAATGCCGAGCGAGACACATGCTTCCTGTTTATACTTGGACGCGCATGCCCAGAGTGCGCGAATGGTCACGTGATATACGTTTTTGGTGGAGTAGTGTGGACGGAGATAAGTTTAGAAACGCTAGATGAAACGCTAGTGTGGACGCGGATCGTTTTTGATCTAAAATGACGTTTCAAAACGAAAACGCATTAGTGTAAACGGGGCCTTAGATGAACCTAGCAACCATTAAGGACCTCCCTAGCAATCACTTAGAACATCCAAACAAACACTAACATTTTCAAAAGAAAAAAAGGGTGGGAGGATCTAGCAGACAAAATAAAACACCACACAACATCCCAAAAACACTCTAGAAACACTTCTAAACAATCTAGACCCACCTAGCAACCATCAAGAGCACCCTAACAACAACCAGTGTATAATGATAGATTAATGATGCCATTATTTTAACAGGCATGCATTCACATTTACATCAAATTATTTCATCCATTCATTCTCCTTTGGCTTAGTCCCTTATTTACCACAGCGGAATGAACCGGCAACTATTTCAGCATATTTATTACGCAGTGGATTTCAAAATATTTTTTAAACGTTATTATTTACGTATTTTAGATATTCTTGTTCATTGAAAGTGTAACAGTGGCACCACGTCCTTTCCCTAACAGTCTCACAGACTTGTTTGTGTTTAAATTTCCCCCGCTTTAAAGCATCACACACACACACTCACACACACACAGAGGCCTTTCTCATGAGTTCCAGCAATCTTATTACCCCCTCAGCCATCTGCCCTCCAAAAAAAGACACCATTCACTCACACACACACACACACACACACACACACACACACACACACACACACACACACACACACACACACACACACACACACACACACACACACACACTACAGAGAGTGCGAATAAGAAAACGCACAATAAAAGCACAAAAACATGGGAAAATATACAACTTAAACCAAACATTCAGATTTTCATGGACAAATCATTTCATACATTAGTGTTTGCATCCTATGAGAGAAAACAAAAGTTGTTTTTTTCTGTGTTAAGCATGTGTGTGTGTGAGTGAGACAATAGGAGGTGAGGGCCAGCTGTTGGGCTGAATGGCATGAATAGACATTGACAGAAGCAGCGTCCCACTGCAGCAGGGCACCAACGGACTACTGGGGGGTTGTGGAGGGGGGCTTTCATCTGAGTTTGAAACTGAATGACTATGGGCGCGTGCACGTTCACACATGCGCGCACACACACACACTTGTAAGATGCTGAGAGCTTTGTCTGGTTACCAAGAAGAGGTTTGGGCCTGAAGATGGAATCTCACCATAGTCGATCACAGCTTACAAACAAACACACAGGTATACACTCATTTTACAACCTCAGTCGGGTTACATTTAAGGGTGCATTTACATGACAATAGAAGGTATTGATTTGTGGTTTTGAAAGGTTTTACAAAAGTGACTGGAAAAAATGCTTTATTGAGCATGCCAGGTAAGTAGATGGCGATAGAGTAACTTTGCATTGAAACTACTAAACGTAACGAAAAATTATATCATTCAAAATCTTCGGCTGCGTACGAAATCACCTACGAAATCATACTGCATTTGAATTTAAACATAATACTCGGCCATTAGAAAAGTTCGTTCTATACAGTATGAATGGGACTCGGACGTACTACATTTGCCATTCTGTCATAATCACGTGACCTACCCGCGTCAGTTGCGTCGATTCACTCCTATTCATGAATTCTCTCGTGATGCATCATGGGATAGCACAGCATCCATCGGCAGAAGTAATAGGTCATCCAGGTACTTCTCATATACAGTTTTTCGATTTCTATAAATGCGGACATACTACTCGGCTCGCATACTGATTTTAGCATACTATATAGTATGGAAGTATGCGATTTTGGACGCAGCTTTACATTCTGAGACAAGCTTTGAATCTTCGAGCATCAAAACTCCACTTAGGTTACGTTTACACAACAACGATGTTGCCAAAAATGACAACGTTTCCAAAATGATCCACGTTTACACATTAGAAAATGACCAAAATCACTGTATTATCAGGGCTGGGCAATTTGGCCTAAAATCAAAATCTCGATTAATTAAATTTTTTATCTCGATTACGATTATTTTATTAATTTATTTTATTTTGTTGCCCTCATATTTCACTGACAGGTTCTGTTCAGTAAATATGCTCACATATTACAAGTGAGAGATTTTTGAATGAAGGGTGCATTACTTGATTTTAAACGAACTGAAATAAACACACACTATCTATTATCTATGATTATTTAACATTAATGTTCTGAATCAACTGAAATTAAAACACACATTGCCTAAAACGCGGCCCTCCACGCCGCCCACTCTCATCACTACTACTAAACCGACCAATCACAAAGCTTGCCCTACATGTCGTAGTGACATGTAGTTAAATATTTTTGAGAGGTGCGCGGGCATACGAAGGCTGCGCCGGACTGTACGCACGTGCTTGGCAGAAGTATAACATCAGAATTATATAATAAGTATAAATCATAATATAATAAGTATAAATTAGCCTTAACAGAGCGAGGTCACGTGACTCCACAAATGGTAGGGAAAGTAATTGAAAAAATTGACCAGGAAAAATTTGATCGATTATAGATTCTGATTGCCGTTTTCATTTACTTTGATTAATCGCCCAGCTCTAATCGTGGTTTTGAAAGGTTTTGCAGAAATGACTAAAAGTGCTTGATAGTGCATGCCAGGCCAGTAGATGGCGATAGTCACTTTGCATTGAAACTATTATACGTAGACAAAAAATTTATTCCTCACAATCTTAAATTCTGAGACAAGCTTTTAAAGCTTTGAATCTTCGAGCGCCAAAACAACACTAACTGTGCATTTACACCGAAGGCGAGAAGAGCGTCAAAGTAGCGGAAAGTCATTCAATTTCAATGGCAGCCAATTTCAATTTCAATGGATAAGCAGCGTGTCTTCGCCGGTGTGAGCGTCGAGGAGAGTTGAAATCAAGTCAACTTTAATGAACCATGATGCAGTTCCGCGGCAAGCAATTGGAATGTAGAACGAGAACACAGTCCTGTGAACATTGGTTCTGACCACAGTTGTTCCCAAGGGTTTTAATATTGCGGTCGCCAGATTTCCAGGTATTTACAATATTTTCTTACAGGGACATTAAATAAGAAAGTTACTGGTGAGTTACTGATGTGCATTAATATTATATGTGTTTTTTTTAAAGCAGGAATCTTATGCTAACTATAACAACTAGAGCTGTTCGATTAATCGAAATCGAACTGCAATCACGGTTTAAAAAGTTGCAATTAGCTAATCGCAAGAAGCTGCGATATGAAATATGTATTATATAATTTCCTCGACCCAGAGCAAACGCATGACTGCCGTCTGTGTGTGACAGTCTTACTCGCCAATTGAGTGAGCACACTTTTGTTCTGTCCAATCAGAATTGCGCAACCAAACTATGCGAAAAGCCCACAATAAAACAAACAAACAAACAGGAAAGTGCGGACAAGTGGGATGATGGCGAATTCATTTCAAAGAAAAACACACTGAATAAAAACAGGTCGTTTTTAATTGTTGCCACAGCACGAGGAAATACAACAACCAGCACCTAAAAAAGCACCACAGACGGCTATATGAGGAGTGTCTTGCTAAAACGTCAACTAAAAGTATTGCAGTAACACTCAATCTAGTAGCAAGCAACAGCAAAGTACAATTTCAGAGTCGTTTGCGGCTGTTACACCATATGAAAAAACATCACGAAAGCACCAGGAGATAACTAACGCCATAACTCACTACTTTTGCTCTAGAGAAAAATCTGTGTTTCATTTCTGAATATTTATAAACAAATTTGAATAAAAGTTGGAGTTACACTCACTGGATTTTAGCAGTAAGAAGCTACGATACAGGTTACGGAGCTGAAGCTTGACTACAAATTAAAATTGCAAATCAAATCGAAATATCTGGAAGAAAAAAAAAAAGAAAAATTCACAACTAGATATTATTCCCAAATCGCACAGCCCTAATAATGAAAGTACTAAACAGTATTGCTGCTTCAGAATATTTCAGACATATGGACACATATTGGATAAGTGGAACAAAGCCACACCACACGCAGCAACTTGATCTTCCATAGTTAAATGAATTTGATAAAAGGGTGCGCAACATTTTCACGCTTGAAAGCAAGTTTTTTTTTTAATGAGGGAATGTAATCGATTTGCTGATATGCTGCAATGGCCCCATTAAACTCGAGTTCAATGTATCGCATTTTGACGCTCTCGCCACCTTCGGTGTTAACGCACAATAAGGATATGTTTACACAACATCGATGTAGCCAGAAATAGCAATAATAACGTTTTCAAAATGATGGGCATTTACATATTTAAGAAAATGATCAAAAGTGCATGTGTGATATGTATTATATGTGTGCGTGATGCATCTCGACTCTTGGTTGCAATGTGAAGTAAATCCAGACTTTAGCAAACATTGGAGCAACAACAACCCTATCACGTACTTCACCATTGTTGTGTTTGTTTGCGCTTGCTTTTAATCTACACTCCCTAAACACGATCAATAACACATATGATGTTATAGTTTAAGACTTCAGGCAGCATTTTCAAAAACGTCCATCTTTCAGATTTGTGTGCTCTCAGTAACAAAAACATCACAAAAATGTTTCTCGTTTATTGCTGAAAACATTGTCGTGTAAACTGGCCTTAAATGAATGGTCAAATTGTATAACAATTTTTCTGTTGACAACCGCATCATCCTTTTTCACTGTTCAGTACAACTTGAGTCACTTTGTTTCGCTTTTGCTAAGCTCAGTTTGCATTTACACAACCGTTTAGTACTATTTAAAGTGGGTTAGAGGCACTGCATAATAACATTGCGCCTGCTGCAGCCGTGGTAGGGCAGCAGAACTCCTTGATTATTACGCCAGAATGTGAGTATAGTTCCTAGCCATATCAACTAAGAAAATACCAACTACAGAAGAGTCAAGCTTTGAATAGGAAAATGAAAACTCTTTGGTAATTTGTGAGCGAGATGCTAATGGTCTAATCCGATTCAATAATCTATGCTAAGCTAAGATAAGCTAAAAGTGCCCGTGCAAGACCTAGAGATCGGCTGAATGAATTCAAAAATGGTTAAACTCTACTGTTTAACTTTGGGAGAGATCTAAAATGAGCCTATTTTCAAAGAAAGGGTGTACTGTTGCTTGAAATGACTTCATATTGAAAGTTCTTCATATTGAGTTTTTCAGATGATCAGATTTGCACTTTAACACCCCTCAAAGTTTAAATGTTCTTTAAATCAGTGTTTCTCAACCACGTTCCTGGAGGACCACCGGCTCTGCACGTTTTCCATGTCTCCTTAACCAAACACACCTGATTCAGATCACCAGCTCATTAGCAGAGACTGAAAGACCTGTAATGGGTGTGACAGACAAAGGAGACACCCAAAACATGCAGTGTTGGTGGGCCTCCGGCAACGTGGTTGAGAAACACTGCTTTAAATACTTATGTAATTGAACTCGACCTTTATTTCTAAAAGTATATCGATAACATACCTGCATGATGCTTCTCCGCTGGGCTTGTACTCGCATATTCCTCCATTCTGGCAGTATTCTGAGCATCGTTGCCCTAAACACACGCACACACAAAATGAAAACATCTGTTAGTACATCTCAACAATCAACTACAACCAGATCACCCACCTGTACAGCTCCTAGCACACCTGTCAATGCAAACCCACACACACTTACTGTTCACAAAAGAAGCTCGCCACCTATAGACATCAATAAAGAGCCCCGGGGCCTTTGTTTTGTGGCCCCGACGGAGAGCCACTGGCCTTTTGTCGGACTGTGAATAACTGACTTTGATGGAGGATTGGAAAGGGAGGGGGTTCTTCACTATTCATCCTGAAAAATCCAGTTATCCAACACTGAGCCTGGAAATAGCTCCACATTCCCAACAATTAAAACTCCATGTGGCGGTCAGCTTTTAACAAGGGTTTAAACTCGAAATACAGTCTTCCTGTTTCAGTATTAATATATCAGCTTACGTTAAAGCTGACAGCGTGCTGGGATGTGCTTTTTTGGGGTGTTGTGACAGGAATTCAGTGTTTCAAAAGGGTCAGTTCACCCAAAAATTACAATTCTGGTCATAATTCACTCAACTTTTACTTGTATCAAAAGCTTTAGGGGTTTCTTTCTTCTGTTGAACACAGAAGAAGATACTTTGAAGAAAGCTGGAAACCTGTAACCATTGACTTCTATAGTATTTGTTGGTTTCAGCATTCTTCAAAATATCTTCTTTAGTGTTCAACAGATGAAAGAAACTCATAAACGTTTGGAACCACTTTGAGAGCGAGTAAATTGATTTTTTTGGTGAACTACCCCCTTTAAAACACTTAATTCCTGCAGAATAAATTAAGCTAAATGTGTCCATTTATGGAAGGAAGTATATTTATGTTCCAGAAGCGTGCTTCGTCACACTTTAAGGATTAACAGCGCATCTTGGGCAGTCACTGTAGACTGCAGTTGTGCACTTGTTGAATGAAAGCAGCTGCCTGCAGGCCGTCTTTAATTGGTAACGACTGTCTAGAGAGAGACAAAGCTCTTAGTCACGACTCTCAGACCAGTCCTTATTATAGATTAAACCCCTAGTACCAATTCTTCTTTTGTCTTTCAGTTAAAAGTTGAACTTCAATGCACCAACTGAGCCGCATAACTGATTTTGTGCACATTTTTAACCTAGTAAACTCTCAGAAAGACCCATTTTAGCTTGATTTTTTTTGGAAAAAGAAGTTATTTGTAAAAATATATTGTTATTTATACACATATATAGTTGTTTAAAAAGATAGTTCACCTTAAAAAATGAAAGTTTACTAGTTTTAATGGCTTTTTTTTATTCTGATGAACACTAAAGTAGATAATTTAAAGAAAGCTGAAACCATTGACTTCCATAGTATTTGTTTTCTTTCTATGGAAGTCAATAGTTACAAGTTTTCATCAAAATATAAAGAGTTTAGATGCAAAAACCTCCATTTGCCGTCTGAAAGGTTCCTCTAAAATGAGCATTTTTATCAGGATCCTGTGTGTATGTTCAGCAACATCCGTTTTAAGGCAAAGAATAAGTCCTTTTCCTGGTCTTTGAAGTGAAATATCTTAACATAAACAAAAGAGGCTGAGAAAAATGTTCATTTTCGATGGAAATTTCAGACCGCACATAGAGGTTTTTGCATCTAAACTCTTCAGAAATTGTTTTGTGTTCAAAAGGGTGAATAAATGATGGCCGAATTTTCATTTTTGGATGAAATATCCCTTTAAATTAAACTCAAAGCTACATATTCTCAGATTTGAACCCATCTATGGCTGTGGTTACCATGTTTTTGGACAGACACAAACGTACTTGACCCGTACATATCATTAAATCACATATTTCAAAGCACCATGCAATACAATAAAAGATCATAAAATCTCATTCAAAGTGATGGATCACTTTAATAAAATTATTATTTATTAATTTACTTATTCTCAAGTGGTTGCAAACCTGTATGAGATTCTTTCTGCTGAACACAAAAGAAGATATTTTGAAGAATGTTGGACACCGTCAAACATAGCAGAATACAAACTACTAGGAAAACCAATGGCTATCAGTTTCCAGCATACTTCAAAATAGCTTGTCCTCTTTTTAATTCAAGAAAAGCAAGAATCTCAACAGGTTTAAAATTGGTGCAGGGTGAGAAAATGATGACAGAGTTTTCAATTTGCATGAACTGTCCCTTTAAATGTGAAAATTCATAATTTCTCTTTTAAAAAACGGCATCTGTTTCGTTTCCTGCCCCTCCTGTCTAGTTTTGTCATTTCTCTTGTCTGTCTGTTTCTCGGTTCCTCCATGGGTGCGTGATCTGCTGGAGTGCCCGTGTGTGTGTGAGTACTTTTTATATCCAAGTGGGGACTTAAACCTGAATGCACACAGACTCACGAGAACTTGTGTCAATGTGGGGTCCAAAATTGACTAAACATGCTCATAAATAAAACATGATGAAGTGTTTTAAAAAAATGTAAAATGCAGATTGTTTCCTGTGAGGGTTGGAGATTATATGGTTTATATGATAGAAACATTATCATGCCTATGAGAGTCCCCACTGGGATATGGGAACAAGTCTGTGTGTGTGTGTGTGCTGGGTGGATTTAACCAATAAGCGAGGCAAGCAGCCGCTTGGGGCCCCAGGAAATCTGGGGGCCTCCAATAAATACCTAAAAGTTTGTATAAGTTATATAAAATATAGTTTTTTTAATCATATTTTGTGTGGTCTAACATACAATTTCAGCGTAATTAATACATCTGTGCAAATGTGCCCCCTTAGATCAGATGGAAATTTAGTTTTAAAAACAAAACAGTTTATTAAATTAATTTAAAAAATATATATAATTTTAAATGTAGAGAGTGCATTAAAATAAAAATGCAGATTGAGTAATGTAAAAAAACAAAACAAATCACAGCAAAATAAATAATAAAAGTACAAAGGGTGAGGACTGTTGGACCCCATGGCTGGAATTGTCTAGGGCCCCTAAATCCACCCCTGTGTGTGTGTGTGGAGGAGGGAGGGGTGTACTGGGGACACACGCGCGCATGGCGGGAGCGCGCGCGACAGCTGCCGCGCGGACAAAAGAAATCAGAGTCCAGCACGAGCCCATAAAACACTGTCTCGAGCCATTGTTTACCAGCGCACGAGAACAACAGGACAAGCCCTCCTCCTCCTCACCCTCCCTCCATTCACTCGCAGATCGCTTTCCTCCAGACTCCACACACACAATGCAACTCAATCAACATCAGGGACAAGACCGAAAAACAACCACTAAAGTTCTGAAATCATGCGCTTATAATTTCATAAAGTTATAAAGAACTTTCCCAACTTTAACGTGATGACACGGAGTTGTTTTTTCAGGTCATGTGAATCATTGCAATAACAGAAACCGTGAGAAAGTGCGGTTAGAGAATTAAGAAGTTTAATAAAGTTTAAAGTGTGAGTTTGCGAAATAATAAACGTTTACAGAAATCCAACATTCAAATAATATATTATAAACACAAATAATTTATCAAAGTGAGTTTTAAAAGTGAAAGTCTGTTGCTGTTGGTTTTTATTAAAAGTAAATAAAACTAGCATTACATTAGTAGTTTTTCACAGTTTAAATTGATGCTTTGGCACTCCATCATGCAAAAAAAAAAAAAAACAACAACTAGTAAATAAACAAAGTATATGCCATAAAATAGTTGTGAGGCAAATAATATTTGGTTTATCCTATTATTAAACTATTCTGTGCAACAAGTGACGCTCAAAGCGCAAATTGTGCAAAAACATCACTCACTTCTGCAAGCAAAACCTCTTCAAATGATCAATAATGCACAAAACAAAGTTTATAAGCACATGAATTAAAGCATCATGGTTAGAGTTGGTTTAACTGTTACCTTGTGCCACCGTCGCGAGCGATGCTGCCGTCAGTAGCGTTAATTTCACCAAGAAAAGGTTCATAACTCCGCCTCGGCGTTACAACTTCTTTAAAATCCTCCCAGAAGCTCTCATAGATCCCCAGAAGTCTTCTTTAAATCTCCAGAAAGTGCAGAAGAGTTTGAATAAATATCCTTGTTAGTTAATAAATAAATCCCAGCGTTTCTCAGGAGCGTCTTCTTTTGGCTGCCGCTCGTGGGAAACTCTCGATTGATTCTGTGTGTGTGTGCGGCGCGCGTGAGGGTGCGCGTGCGCGTGCGCTGACGTCACTGTCGCGTGGGTCTCTGAACGGGGAACGCGCGCGCCTCAATACATCTTCTCACGCTCAGGACGGAAACTAAATAGTAACCATCCGCGCAGGTACTGACGGGGAGATTTCCTGCAAATTAATGCCAATCTGAAAGTAAAAAAAAAAGAAAAGAGCGAACACTCCCCTACACAATTTAGTTTCACCGCAAGGGAAGGGGGGGAGAAAACTTTCTCACACTTTCTTCCCAGAGTAAATGTGGGATATGCAGGTTTATTCCTGTCCCATGTTGAGGATTGAGGAGGGACTAGGGTGGATCACTGCTTTCTGCTGGCGCCAGTTCTGGCCGGTTGAGAAGAGGGGGGCCCCTCATTAACAAATCAGGAGCCAGTGCTGAAAGTGTGCGTCTTTTGTCCCCTCAGTACTAAAGGAGGGAAATGTTTTTGTTGTGCACCACACCACCAGCTAAAAGCTGACATGTTTTTTAAGTAGCTAACAAGCTAGCAAAAATGTAGTGTGAGATGGATTTGGTAGCTGTTTTAATATGAATGATATCCTAACATTAGAAAATGTTGGAGAAACATTAGGGGAACATTTAGTTTCAATAGGGATCTAAACAATTGGAAACTAGCGGTGAGTGATTTAACACCAAATGAAAACATTTCACAAAGCAAACATGGGATTTAATTTCCACCATTGAATAATAGTTCAAAAAGCTACAAATGCAGTTATGTCTTTACAGTTCTCACACTTTCTTGTACATTTTACAATTTTGACTTTTTTGTCTCAGAATTGCGACAATGTGCAGGTTGAAGACAAAATTATTAAATATTTTTTTTCTGACAAAACATGAAGGAATTAATTAACTTATTAGTTTTTACAAATTTAAGTGGATTGAAAATAAAACAATTAAGTTGTTTAAAATAAGTAGTTTGAACAAACAGCTAATGTCATCTTTTTGAATGATGTTAAAAGAGATGTTTTCATTTTTACAGTATTTATATATTATATCTTTCTTCTGGAGAATTTTTTTTTTCCAAGAATGTACAAAATTTCTAAGGTCAATATTATTAGCCCCATCAATAAATATCTTTTTATGATTGATCTAATTAAATTATATTGCACTTTAAGTGTAATATCTTGCAAAATAACAATTATTTTATATATATTTATATACAGTTGAAGTTAAAATTATTAGCCTCCCGTTTATTTTTTTCCACATTTTCTGTTTAACAGAGAGAATTTTTTTTCTAATCATAATAGTTTTAATAACTCATCTCTAATAACTGATTTATTTTATCTTTGCCATGATGACGGTAAATAATATTTTACTAGATATTTTTCAAGACACTTCTATACAGCTTAAAATGACATTTAAAGGCTTAACTAGGTTAATTAGGTTAGCTGGGTTAATTAGGCAATTTTTTCTATAACGATGGTTTATTCTGTAGACTACTGAAAAAAATTATATGACCTTAAAATGTTTTTTAAAAAATAAAAACTTTTATTCTAGCCAAAATAAAACAAAAAAGAGTTTCTCCAGAAGAAAAAAATATTATCAGACATACTGTGAAAATTTCCTTGCTCTGTTAAACATCATTTGGGAAATATTAAAAAAAGAAAGAAAAAAAAAATCAAAAGGGGGCTAATAATTCTGACTTCAACTATATATACTGTATATATTTAAGTGTAATATCTTGCATTTAGATTCCATTCTGAAGGGCTCATCTCTATGCCCTAATCCCTTCAGAGGGTCCCTTCTGAATTGAGTGTGACACATGCTCAAAGGATTTCCTAAAGTGTCCTTAAGTTGTTTTTTGAAACTCCTTCATTCCAAAGGGCCCTTCGAAGTGTTTAGTTTTGATCACTTCGGTTTGGAATGAAACTTCAATATGGCGGCTATGATTTTTTTTTTTTCACGCCAAAGTGCAATATATCTAGTTTGAAATGCACCATTTATGTACTGTCATAATGGCAAAGACAAAATAAATTCAGTAGAAATTAGTAATTAAAACTATTATGTATATAGTTATATCTGTGTGGAGTTTGCATGTTCTCACTGTGTTTGCGTGGGTTTCCTCCAGGTGCTCTGGTTTCCCCCACAGTCCAAACACATGCGGTACAAGTGAACTGAATAAACTAAAATGACCATAGTGTATGAGTGTGTGTGTGAGAGTGTGGTGTAGAACTGGGTCGCAGCTGGAAGAGCATCCACTGTGTAAAACATATGATGGATAAGTTGGCGGTTCATTCCACTGTGGTGACCCCTGATGAATAAAAGGACTAAGACAAAGGAAAATAAATGAATGTATATAGTTTGTTGAAAAAAAACTCTCAGTTAAACAGCACTTGAGAAATATTTTTGTCTTTAATTGTAACGCAATTTGATTTATTTATTTGGTTGATAAAATGTATAAACTTAATAGAAATGAATTAAAATAAATGAGCATTTTTGAGAAAAAAAAATGTCTGAATTACAAGATATATACTGAACTGTGAGAGGCAATAGTCAGAAATGTGAGATTTACACATTTACTCTTACAAGACACACTAGAAATGCATTGGCAAAATCTTTAATACATATTTCTCCTTTGGTACAAGTAGTAAAATCCCTTTTTCCTATTTGCATTTTTTTCCGAGCAGCTTGAATAGTGGTTAAATTGCTCCAGATCTCATTCTTCAAAGACATTGCAAGAAAGTCTGTGAGAAACTAAGCTGCAAGTCATTGTTTTGATACTTGAAACTCTGTTATTTTTTAACCAAATATCACTATTACTGTTTCTCGGATGTCAAACTGTAGAATGGCACCTCCACAATACATTTTACAATCATTAGCACACTGCCGCTTAGTCAGTCTGATTTTTGTTTTCTTTATCTCAGTTGGCATTTTCAACAGTCATCTTTAAGATGATCAATATAAGGATCAATAATGTCAGAGGAATTCCCCTCTGCGTGACCTATAACCAGACTTTCAGTTCTCCTTTAAGGAGACGCCAAAAACTCAGCTGTTTTGCACATCATAAAGTATTTTATTTTCAATCTAAAAATTTACGCAGCGGATGTCCTTCCAGCTGCAACCCAGTACTGGGAAACACCCATACACTCTCACAGTCACACTCATACACTATGGGCAATTTAGTTAATCCAATTCACCTATAGAGCATGTCTTTGGACTGTGGGGGAAACAAACCGGAGCACCTGGAGGAAACCCATACCAATGCAAACACGCAAACTCCACACAGAGATGCCAACAAGCCCAGCTGGGACTCAAACCAGCAACCTTCATGCTGTGAGGTGACAGTGCTAACCACTGAGCCACTGTACCACCCTAAAGGCCGATTTATACTTCTGCGTCAAGCGCACGTGTATGCTACGGCACAGCCTACGCGTGGACACATAAGGCCGATTTATACTTCTGCGCCAAACGCACGCGTATGCTACAGCGCAGCCTACGCATGGACGCATAGCCCATCGCTGTGGCTGTCGGCAACGTTGACGCGCACCTCTCAAAAAATGTAAAGCCTGGTTTATACTTCTGCGTCAAGTGATTGACGTGACCCACAGCGCAAGCCTCGCGCGTAGCCGTGCATTTACACTTCTGCGCTCTGTTTCTGTTGCTCTGCAATACACTTCTGAAACACTAGCTGGCAGTAGGTGTTTATGTTCCTCTGTGTCAAGTTTCTTCGCTGGTGTTTTGTTGCTTCTGAAAACTTCCTTAATGTACAAGTGGCTCAAATTCGCTCATCGCGAGGAGTGAACCGGCGGACATGCAACAACTTCAATCATAAGTTAAACACAAAACAACAGTCTCCATCTGGAGCTCCTTCACGGGACTCCACACTTGTAAACACTCGCTGTATTGGGCGCGCGGCTCTCACCTCCGCCCACACTCGTCAGCGCTACCAAGCCGACCAATCACAAAGCTTGCGCTACGCGTACGAGTTACCTTTTTTGAGAGGTGCGCGTCAAACGAGGCCGACGGCCATGGCGAGGGGCTATGCGTCCACGAGTAGGTTGCGCCGTAGCATACGCATGCGCTTGACGCAGAAGTATAAATCGGCCTTAACGCGTATGCGTAGCGCAAGCTCTGTGATTGGTCGACTTGGTAGCGCTGACGAGTGTGGGCGGAGGTCAGAGCCGTGCACCCGATGCAGCAAGTGTTTACAATTGTGGAGTCCCGTGAAGGAGCTCCAGATGGAGACTGTTTTTTATTGTGTTTACCTTATGATTAAAGTTGTTGCACGTCCGCCGGTTTCCTCCTCAAAATGAGCGAATTTGAGCCACTTGTACATTAAGGAAGTGTTCAGAAAAAACTAAAAAACCAGCGAAGAAACTCGACACAGAGAAACATAAACACCTACTGCCAGCTAGCGTTTCGGAAGTGTATTGCAGAGAAACATAAACAGAGCGCACAAGTATAAATGCACGGCTACGTGTGAGGCTTGCGCCGTGGATTACGGCGATCACTTGACGCAGAAGTATAAACCAGGCTATAGCCCCTCGCCGTGGCCGTCGGCGTCGTTGACGCGCACCTCTCAAAAAATGTAACTCGTATGCGTAGCGCAAGCTCTGTGATTGGTCGGCTTGGTAGCGCTGACGAGTGTGGGCGGAGATGAGAGCCGGGCGCTCGATGCAGGAAGTGTTTACAAGTGTGGAGTGCCGTGAAGGAGCTCCGAATGGAGACTGTTGTTTTGTGTTTACCTTATGATTGAAGTTGTTGCACGTCCGCCGGTTTCCTCCTCAAAATGAGCTAATTTGAGCCACTTGTACATTAAGGAAGTGTTCAGAAAAAACAAAACACCAGCGAAGAAACTCGACACAGAGGAAAATAAACACCTACTGCCAGCTAGCGTTTCGGAAGTGTATTGCAGAGAAACAGAAACATCGCGCAGAAGTATAAATGCACGGCTACGCGCGAGGCTTGCGCCGTGTGTTACGGCGATCACTTGACGCAGAAGTATAAACCAGGCTTAAATGTATTGTTCATGTAGTAAATGCATTAACTAATACAACCTTACTGTAAAGTGTTACCCAATCAACTGTGAAAGTATAACTTTTTAACCCTGTTACCTGCAGAGTCTTGCCTGAATGTTCCAGTTCATATCCCATGCAAATGCAATGTCATTTTTTTTTGTGCGTCTTTAAGTGTGTTTGCTTTTTTCCTCTCTTTTTTTGGGCATGAAACGGTTGGTGGTTTCATGGCCTGAGGAGTTATAGTAATGACACATCATATTTGACAGTATGAGCATGTCTGTGTGTGTCGGCCGTGGGAAGCGCGTCAGGGTGGAATCTACAACCGCAGGCCACTGAAAACAAGTTGAATGAGAGGGCGACTGAGAGTGTGTGTGTGTTTGTGTGCGTGCCAATCCTGTAACTGACGACTGTTACACATGGTTGAGGAGCTCAAGACGACAGTCGACTTTCATTATGATTATGTTTGAAACATAGGCTCATTCTGATAACGTACCCCCGTATACAGTACATATCTGGAGATCGCAAATTATGTAGCCAGAGGTACGCATACGTCTTTAAAAGTCTTTAAAACAAACGCTGCGGGGCGGTATGACGCTATTCCTTTTCACGCTTACCAGCTGACCGCGTACCTCCATGTGGACGGCTTTTCCACTGTTACCAGTTTGTCCCGCCGTGTAGGTTGGCAGACTTGTGACTTAGAGCGGAGTTAACTGTGATGACGTGGTTCGAATCCACAAATATCCCCAAAAGCCAAAAAGCAAAATAAACAAGTAAATTACAGGGTGAGAATGTGGTAAAATCTGAAAACATGGTAAAAAATCAGGCTTCCGCGAGGGTCTTTCTTTTTCTGTATTGCTTTTAAAAACACTCTTGGTTGGGTTTAGGAAAGTGGGTGGGCGGGTCATTCGGTGCTTTTGAAAACACTGTCGTTGGGTGTATGGAAAGGGGTGGGCGGGTCAGTCGGTGCTTTTGAAAACACTGTCGGTTGGGTTTAGGGAAGGGGTGGGCCGGTCAGTCGGTGCTTATGAAAACACTGTCGGTTGGGTTTAGGAAAGTGGGTGGGCGGGTCAGTCGGTGCTTTTGAAAACACTGTCGGTTGGGTTTAGGGAAGGGGTGGGCGGGTCAGTCGGTGCTTATGAAAACACTGTCGGTTGGGTTTAGGAAAGTGGGTGGGCGGGTCAGTCGGTGCTTTTGAAAACACTGTCGGTTGGGTTTAGGAAAGTGGGGTGGGCGGGTCAGTCGGTGCTTTTGAAAACACTGTTGGTTGGGTTTAGGAAAGTGGGTGGGCGGGTCAGTCGGTGCTTTTGAAAACACTGTCGGTTGGGTTTAGGGAAGGGGTGGGCGGGTCAGTCGGTGCTTATGAAAACACTGTCGGTTGGGTTTAGGAAAGTGGGTGGGCGGATCATTTGGTGCTTTTGAAAACACTGTCGGTTGGGTTTAGGAAAGTGGGTGGGCGGATCATTTGGTGCTTTTGAAAACACTGTCGGTTGGGTTTAGGAAAGTGGGTGGGCGGGTCAGTCGGTGCTTTTGAAAACACAGACGGTTGGGTTTATGGAAGACAATCTGTGCTTTTAAAAAAAATGTTGGTTGGATTTAGGAAAATGGGTGAGAGCTGGTCAATTGGTGCTTATGAAAGCACTATCAGTTGGGCTTAGGGAATGGGGAGGGTGGTTCAGTCGATCGGTCAGCTGACAGCGGCCTCTGGTGGATTTACGTGGGAACAGCAGGAACAAATGGCACTTGCGAGAGAAATTTAAGAACCCAAAAAGCATACACAGCGGCCTCTGGTGGATTCGCGAGACAAAAACTGCAAAAAAAACGTACCTCCTGGGACGTGTTTGGCGCTCTCCAGAAATGTATATAGGGGTACCTATTCAGAATGAGCCTGTGTTGTTATTATTTCATGCAAACCTGCTGCAAATTATGTGAAGAGTGAACACGTGATCCCTGATACTCTGATCTGAGAACAGCGCTACTTCCCTTTTCCTCTGTTCCTAAAACTCCCTTCCTTCCCATTTGACACACACATGCACGCATGCACACACACACACAAACATACAAAACTACATATTTCACTCGGATGGAGGGCTGAGTTCTGTATGTGTGTGGGGTTTACTGTATTCAGTGTTTACATGCAAACATTCCCCAAACAGGGTAAAAAGGAAGAAAAAGCGAACAAAAATATACTTTGTTGCTGAAAAATACAAACAAGTTTATTATTAATCATTTGAATCCCTGATTAAAAGTATAGTTTCAAAATTGTGATCTTAGTAAAATTGATAATTTAAATGAAATGTGAAATAAATTAAATGTTGATTTGAGTTTAAATCACTTAAAATGACCAATATCTTACATAGACACTGAGTTATATACAGTATATATATATAAGTGTGTGTAAGTAGAAGTATCTTTGCGCAATTAACTCAAACAAACAAACTAAAAAGAGACAAACGCAAACAAATAACAATAAATTAACTAAATGTATAGTATAAGTACAAGTACCTTTATGGAATCAACTTAAACAAACAAACAAACAAACAAACAAACAAACAAACAGGCTAAAAAGGGGAAGAAAAGCAGACAAAAAACTAATTTTGTTGCTGAAAGATGTGTATATTAATTTTAATATTAATCATTTTAATAAATAAATAAATAAATAAATAATTAAATAAATATTTAACATTTGTTTAAAATTGCCAATATCTTATATAAACAAAGAAAATACTTGTATATACAGTTAAAAACCAGAAGTTTACATACACTGTATAAAAATGCACATAACCATTTAAAAAAAAGTCAGATGTTAATGTGACTAAACGTTTTCTCTTTTAGGTAAGTTAGGATCATCACATTTGTTTCTGTTCTGCTTAATAGCAGAATAATGAGAGAGATTTTTTGAGAAATTGTTATAACTTTTCTTGAAAGTCAAGTTTACATACAATAAGATTATTATGCCTCTGAAAAAGCTCAGATGATGGTGTCAAGGTTTTGGAAGTTTCTGATTGGCTAATTGACAACATTTGAGTTAATTGGAGGCACAACTGTAGAATAGTATTTAAGGAAAACCTCAAACACACTGCTTCCTTGTGTGACAACATGGGAAAATCAACAAGCCAGAATCAACAAAAAAGCCAGATTACAATTGGTTAAATGACACTGGGAAAAAGACTAATTTTTGGAGACATGTCCTGTGGTCTGATGGAACTAAGATTGAACTGTTTGGCCATAATGACCAGTGTTACATTTGGAGGACAAAAGGGAAAGCTTACAAGCCTAAGAACACCATCCCAACTGTGAAATATAGGGGGGGGGGGGGGGGGGGGGGGGGGGCAGCATCATGTTGTGGGGCTGTTTTGCTGCAGGAGGGACTGGTCCACTTCACAGCATAGATGGGATCATGAAGAAAGAACATTATGTAGAAATACTGAAGCAACATCTCAAGACATCAGCCAGGAAATTCAAACTTGGCCACAAATTAGTCTTCCAAACAGACCATGACCCTAAAGCATACTGCCAAATTAGTTAAAATGTGCTTTAAGGACAACAGAGTGAATGTTTTGGAGTGGCCATCACAAAGCCCTGAGCTCAATCCTATAGAAAATTTGTGGGCAGAGTTGCTACAAGACAGCCTACAAATCTGACTCAGTTACACCAATTCTGTAAGGAACCAAAATTCCTGCAAACTATTGTGAGAAGCTTGTGGAAGGATACCCAAAACATTTGACCAAAGTCATACAGTTTAAATGCAAAGCTAAAAAAAAATACCAAGGAAATGTATGTAAACTTTTGACTGTCTAGAAATTAATAAACAATTCTCAAAAAAAATTCTCTCATTATTCTGGCATTTAGCAAATGTAAATGATTTAAGTAATCCTAATGGCCCTAAAATAGTAAACGTTTAGTATGATTTACCATCAGACATTTAAAAAAAAAAAATGGTTATGTTCCTTTTTTTAGTGCATGTAAACTTCTGGTTTCAACTGTAAATAAATACTTACCAGCGATTTACGATTACTTAAAAAATGACCAATTTCTTATATAGACACAGTATTCAGATAAATAAATACATATTTAATTAATGAATTCCTATAAGTTTAATTAACATTATTATATGAGAAAAAGATTCCTAAAACCAAAAGCAAATCTAAATATTTAGTTCATATCCTTATCTCAGTGCAATTTATAAGTGATTATTACTACTCATATAAAATCTAAGCTTATCCAGATCAACTTCAGGATTCTGTATTGATTTTATTCACTGTAATAAATGCTGGATTCCACACAATCAATTTGTGTTGGGACAACATGAAGGAATTACTTTAAACTATTAGGGCGTACTCACACTATGCTATCCGAACCGTGCCCAGGCCCGTTTCGTTTGAGAAGTGTGAGTGCTCTGAATTGGGCTCAGGCATAATTCACTTGGGCCCTGGCCCGGTTGGAAGAAGGTGGGCCTGAGCACGGTTTACTTGGGCTCATGCGCGGTACGCTTACAATGTGAGTGCAAGCGTGCCTGAGCCCGAAACTGAAAGCGAGACATGACTTTTAAGGCACTGTTTCATAAGGATTAATTAATAGTCATTCGTACAGTTCAATGAACGCAAACTGTCGTAGATTATTAAAGACGCAAACCCCTCACTGTACAACAGCTGCACCTTCAGCAAACCTCCTAATTCCTGCAGCACGAGGACTTTATGAGCGTCAAAAGTGGCTGATCTGTTGGATCTGTTTGGCGAAATATTTGACTGCGTGTCACCGCATATCAAACGACTTAAATGATATAAGGGCGTACTCACACTATGCTATCCGAACCGTGCCCAGGCCCGTTTCCTGGATCGTTTGAGAAGTGTGAGTGCTCTGAATCGGGCTCAGGCACGGTACACTTGGGTGGCCCTGGCCCGGTTGGAAGAGGTGGGCCAGAGCGCGGTTCACTTGGGCTCAGGCGCGGTACGCTTAAAGTGTGAGTGCAAGCGTGCTTAAGCCCGAAATTGAAAGCGAGACGTGACTTTTAAGGGACTGTTGAATATGGATTAATTAATCATTCGTACAGTTCAATGAACGCAAACTGTCGTAGTTTATTAAAGACGCAAACCCCTCACTGCACATCAGCTGCGCCTTCAGCAAACCTCCTAATTCCTGCAGCATGAGGACTTTATGATTGTTTATGAGTGTCAAAATTGGCTGATCTGTTCGGCGAAATATTAGACTGCGTGACACCACATATCAAACGACTTAAACGATATAACTAAAGAAATATCCACTGTGCTGAGCGAGAGCGCTTACTGAACAGCGCATCATCGATGACGTAAGAGCGCCCAGGCCCGAATGTAATGTGAGTGCGGGCTGTCGGGGGAGACGGGAGGGGGGACAAGCGTGCTTTGGCCCGATTCAAGGCAACTGTACATAGTGTGAGTACGGCCTAACTAAAGAAATCTCCACTGTGCTGAGCGAAAGCGCTTACTGAACAGCGCATCTTGATGACGTAAGCGTACCCAGGCCTGAATGTAATGTGAGTGCGGGCCGTCTGGGGAGACGGGGGGGGGGATAAGCGTGCTTTGGTCTGGTTCAACGCAGCTGTACATAGTGTGAGTATGCCCTTAGTTTTTACAAATAAAAGTGGATTGAACAATACATAAAACAATTAAGACCCCAGAAAACCATATAAATTGTCCAACACAGTTTAACCTAGGAATCACAATAAACAACAGCAACAACAAAAAAATCAGCAACTGCACAGAACATCACCTTGCAACACTCTAAAATCCACACACCACCTGGCATTACATGCACTGTAAATGATGCAGGGTTCCACACAATTCATTCATGATGTCCCGAACCAAATCGATTACCATAGTTTAGCAAATTTAAGTGGTTTGAACATAAAACAATTCAGCTGCCCCCAAAAACCTCAAGAATTGTGTTTGTTTCAGCTCATTTAAAAAGCAGTTTGAACAAACAGCAAACATCCTTTTTTTTGAGTGTTTGTCCTTTGGAAAAATGTGTCTTGGGCTTAAGGACACATTTTCAATGGACTTCGTATTGTGTTTGTCTGACTTGAGATGCTTTTGCACAACGTAGCAGAGCAGAATAACTCAACAAGTCAGGTTAACTTGCCCAGAGTCATGTCCTGATCAAAGAATGAATGAGTGCAGGACGGTAATCAGCTGCTGAATCTCACACATCCACACTGTGAACGAGTCCTCGCTTGCAGCCCTCATGCATCTGTGTGCTCCTCCTCCTCAATAATACAGCTTTATTTGCATTTGTAAAGCTGATGACAGACACAACCCCCCACTGGAGAAATGGCAGATCTGAGCGGAGCATGCCTGTACGCTTCACCCTATAGTTAATGTGTAAACACACCAGAAAGCTGCCCGCAGTCTTTACAAACAACACCGTTCACAAAATTGTGTTGTAAGATCATTCCGCTAACGTTCCCATTGTGTTGTGACAACATCATCAGAATGTGTGATTGTTTCAAAAGGCTTCGGAATGTTACATGGATTAATAGAATGTTCAATTTTAGAATGTTTCTATAATCCCTGTGTGAGCAAATGTACTCTGTGATGTTTTAAAATGAATAGAATGTGTTCTGATACATTCTTTGGTTTATGTTTGACTTTCTCTCCATTAAACAAAAAGGGCCCTATCATACACCAGGCGCAATAAGGTGCAAGATGTGTTTGGCGCGATTTGTTGCTATTTTCAGACCAGTGCAACACTCATTTTCCCATTTTGCACCACGTTGTTTAAGTAGTAAATCCATTGGCGCTGCTTTGTGGACTCATGGGTGTTCCGGTCTAGAAAGGAGGTGTTAAGGCGCATTGTTGGTACGTTGTTATTTTGAGGAACTGAAATAGACTGCACAATTAACCAGCTGAAAGCTGATCTAAAGTCCAGCAAAGAGTGCGTTAAGGTCGTCACACACCGGATGCACCGCGACACATCGCGCACATGACAGTTGAAAGTATCGCACACCAGACGCGCACATTCGCATGTTATTTAAAATGAAACTATTCAAATGGAGCTCTGTGGTGCGGCAGAAATATGAACAGTATCCTGAGTCGTGGCTGGGCGCCGCGGACAGCCGGCGTGTGTACCCTGATAGAAACCTATGTGTAGAATTCTGAAATGCGTGGCGCTTCTGGTGTGTGACCCTCTTTAGTTGTGCACCTTACTCCATGCCTTCTTTACCTAGGGTGGCTTTTTCAGTTTATTAATGACAATTTGCTTTTGTATAATGTTATTATTATAAGTATAGTATTTATTTTATGCATATTTGTATTTGTTTAAAAAAAAACAAGCTTAGAATTGACCACCTGTCGGGTTTTGGACCATATGGGGCATAAGAACAGGATGTATGTTTGTATATAGCCAAGTTTTTTTGACCTCACTTCTTTATGATTGTTCATTTGCTTGTTTGCTGGAAATTAGAACTAAATTTAGAAATAGTTTTCAACAAATCTTTGCGCTTAAACTAAATTAAATATGTAGGCTAATGGATGTCTTCAGTAGAGTGAGTTTCCACCATTTCCTTACTCCACGAAAGTAAAGGAGTAAAAGTGAAGAGAAAGACAAAGTAAAGAGGCTGAATGGAGGAGGCTCATTCTTTATCCTTGCGCTGCAGATGGTCTGTTTAACTGTTTTCTCGCTAGTGAAGCATTCAGTTTTTCCACTTACAAAGTCCGCCATGTAAATAGCAAATGCAATATGGTGTGACTATTACTGACTATTTAAGGGAATGGGAGATGATGGTTTAACGCACGTTATGCTCAAAACACACCCATAACCCATTAAGAGGATAAGCACAACCCTGTTAGACCATGCGCTCAGATGCAAAGCGTATTTTTTGTCCTTAAAATAGCAAAAGTGGATTTGGACGCACCCTTAATGCTTTTGCACCATGCGCTTTAAACTTTGCACCTAGATCATTAAAATACAGCCCAAAGTCCCTTTAAGGCAAGTCATTTCATTTGGCGACCATCTTTGAAACGCCTCACGAGCACTCTGTCTGAATGGGGAAACATCAAATTCTCCAAAAGTTTGCAGAGTCTCGTAAGTTTCATTTCTAAACGTTCAAATCAAACAAAATCAGCATTTTTTTCAGGGCTAAGCTGAGCTAAGAAAGGAACGAGATCACGACACAACCTCATTTATGGCCGTTCTACACATGACCATCCTCTGGATAATGATCGTCTGATCGCGCTGCTCTTCTGAAGTAATTCACAACTTGATCTTGATGGCGAATCTCCTCCAGAAATGACAGCGACTGTTTGTCTACAAGTTTGTGGGCGTTTGTGTAGTTGCTGTCATGTGATGTGCCTTTAAACAGTAGGATCAGAACAAATAGATAAATATTGATATAATTAAGCTGTTCAAATAAATGAAATTTAAAAGTACATTCAATCATTCATTTTTCTTCGGCTTAGTCTCATATATCAGGGGTCGCCACAGCGGAATGAACTGCCAACTATTTCGGTATATATTTTACACAGTGGATGTCCTTCCAGCCACAACCCAGTACTTGGACACACCCATACACTCTGTCATTCACACACACTCTCATACAATTCGGCCAATTTAGTTCATCCAATTCACCTATAGACCTATAGACTGAGCCACTATGTCACCCCACATAAACATCTTTACTTAAAAAATAATTAACTTTATTATATACAACTATATACATATTTCAGAATGTAAAAATACTGTTGATTTTTTTTCCAGAGTATTATAATACACACTGTAAAAATATATCTGTAAATGAGCAGTTTTTCCATATTTTGTGATTCCTGTTTTTATTTTTCGCTGTTTATTTATGCTTTTGAATTGCATTATGGGAGTTTGATCTTTCTTCCAACAACGTTTAACCTTGAAAAGTTCGAAAAAGTGACTTTTATTAACATTTTTAATAGATTAAACTGATATACTGCCTGGGTTGGTGTTGTATATTATGGTATAAAAACCTTGTAATAAACTGCAGCACATTTTCTGTTATTTTACAGACTTATTTCTCTATATATTATTTCTTATACACTATATTATTTCAGATGACTAAGATGTCAATAAAAGTCACTTTGTTAAACTGTAGAGCTGAATTTTCAACATCAAAAGTGGACAGACCTAAGATCAAGCTCTCAAAATGCCATTTACAACCGTAAATAAACAGAAAACACTTGTGAATCACAAAATACCGAACCTGTTAACGAACAGATATTGTTTACGCTGCAGAAATCTTTAAACATTCAGGAAAAATGTTTACTCCTAACAGTTCTAAAGTGATTCTCTATTCGCTGTGTAAATGTTTGCTGGTGAGAAAGGAGACGCTTCCAGCTTGATGGCAGGAAACAAGCGCAATTCACACCGAAGAGAGACAACGGAGATGTGAACGACTGAAAGAGTGACTGTAAAAACTGACGCTCACATCCCCAATGCCTTTACAGACTCTCAGAGCGATCATGAAGAGCAGAATCATCCATAATGACCACAATTATCACATAAACCTTTCTTTAAAACTTCAAAAAACATCTGAAATCTCCTGCTTACACTCAAAAATGACTTTTGCTGTTTGTTTAAACTACTTATTTAAACAACACAGTACTTAAGTTTTTTTTTTTTGGCACAACTTAATTGTTTTACGTTCAATTCACTTAAATTTGGAAAAACAATTGAGATAACTTAATCGATTTGTGTTGGGACAACATGAAGGAATTGTGTCGAACTCAGCATTTTTACAGTGCACATAAAACAATTAAGTTGTCCTAAAAAACTCAAGAATTGTGTTGATTCAGCTCATTTGAAATAAATAGTCTGAACAAGCAGCCACAATTATTTTGAAAATGTGAAAGTGAACGTTTGAGTGTAGAAATTTTAGTAAAAAATCTGCGTACATGTAAAAAATATCCAGAAAGAACAGTTTTTGTTGTATTTTGTGATTCATGTTTTTATTTAGTTTTATTTTTTCTTTAAAATTTTTTTAGTTTACTTATTTTTTCTATTTCTAATATGCATTATGGGACTTGGATCTCTGCTCCGAATGATTTATAGTGCATCCAGAAAGTATTCATAGCGCTTCACTTTTTCCACATTTTTTTATGTTTCAGCCTTATTCCAAAATTGATTAAATTCATTTATTTCCTCAACATTCTACACACAATACCCCATAATGACAATGTGAAAAAAGAGTTTTTGAAATTGTTGCAAATGTATTAAAAATAAAAAAGCTGAAAAATCACATGTACATCAGTATTCACAGCCTTTGCCGTGAAAATCTAAATTGAGCTCAGCTACATTCTGTTTCCACTGATCATTCTTGAGATGTTTCAGCAGCTTCATTGGAGTTCACCTGTGGTCAATTCAGTTGACTGGACATGATTTGAAAAGGTATACACCTCTCTATATAAGGTCCCAGGGTTGACAGTGCATGTCAAAGCACAAACCAAGCATGAAGACAAAGGAATTGTCTGTAGACCTCCGAGCCAGTATTGTCTCGAGGCACAAGGCTGGGGAAGGTTACAGAAAAAATTTCTTCTGCTCTGAAAGTTCCAATGAGCACAGTGGCCTTCATCATCCGTAAGTGGAAGATGTTTGGAACGACCAGGACTCTTCCTAGAGCTGGCCGGCCCTCTAAGCTGAGTGATTGGAGGAGAAGGGCCTTAGTCAGGGAGGTGATCAATAACCTGATGGTCACTCTGTCTGAGCTCCAGCGTTCTTCTGTGGAGAGAGAAGAACCTTACAGAAGGACAACCATCTGTGCAGCAACCCACCAATCAGGCCTGTATGGTAGAGTGGCCAGACTGAAGCCACTGTCTGTCTGGAATTTGCCAAAAGGCATCTGAAAGACTCTCAGACCATAAGAAACTAAATTCTCTGGTCTGATGAGACTAAAATTGAACTCTTTGAAGTGAATGCCAGGCGTTGCGTTTGGAGAAAACCAGGCAGCGCTCATCACCAGGCTAATACCATCCCTACAGTGAAGCATGGTGGTGGCAGCATCATGCTGTGGGGATGTTTTTCAGCAGCAGGAACTGGAAGACTAGTCAGGATAGAGGGAAAGATGAATGCAGTGATGTACAGAGACATCCTGAATGAAAACCTGCTTCAGAGTGCTCTTGACCTCAGACTGGGGCGACGGTTCATCTTCCAGCAGGACAATGACCCAAAGCACACCGCCAAAATATCAATGGAGTGGCTTCACAACAACTCGGTGAATGTCCTTAAGTGGCCCAGCCAGAGCCCAGACCTAAATCCTATTGAACATCTCTGGAGAGATCTAAAAATGGCTGTACATCGTCGCTTCCCATCCAACATGAAAGAGCTTGAGAGGTACTGCAAAGAGGAATGGGCAAAAATTCCCAAAGACAGGTGTGCCAAGCTTGTGGCATCATATTCAAAACGTCTTGAGGCTGTAATTGCTGCCAAAGGTGCATCAACAAAGTATTGAGCAAAGGCTGTGAATACTGATGTACATGTGATTTTACAGGTTTTTTGTTTGTAATAAATTTGCAACAATTTCAAAAACTCTTTTTTCACATTGTCATTATGGGGGATTGTGTGTGAAATGTTGAGGAAATCAATGAATTTAATCCATTTTGGAATAAGGCTTTAACATAAAAACATGTGGAAAAAGTGAAGCGCTATGAATACTTTCCGGATGCACTGTAGGTACAGAGAAGAGCAGACCAGACCTGAAGAGAGTCTTTTGCCACGGAACTGAGAGCGAGATCTGTGAGATATTCAGACGCTGCTCGTGGAGATAAACTCTAAAAGCCGAGACTGCTGAAATATGAGATCTTTATATACACACTCAAACAAACACACAGTTGTTTACCTGTCTGAGGAGGTTATCAGGTGATTCCAGCGTTGATAAACGTGTGTGTGCGTGCTTTAAAATAACAGCTTAAAAAATTGGCGGAAAAAAAATCTATCAAATGATCAACTAGAAGTCAAGTTATTATTTGTTGTTCCTAAAACTTGGATAGGCGACAAGACTTTTTCAGGTAGTGTATGCCGTGCACTGTGTGTGAATGTGAATGAGTGAGAGTGAGCAGTGAAATGTTATATGATGGACGCAAGAAAACAGATGAAGAAAGAGAGAGTAAAGATAGAAGGCAGAGGATGAAGAGAGAGAGAGGTCAGACACACAGACACACACACTAGTTCACTATGAGCAGAATGCTGTCAGATATTTTGGAGACGCTGAGCGCAGGAGTTTCTCTCAAGGACAAAGTGTGAGCGCCGACTGAAGCACATGCTGAACCCCCGTCCACAAGACGCTGGCAGAAACACACAACACACACAACACACGCGCTCTGTAAGTCTGCAAAGCCCCGCGAGTGTTCAAGGAGGCTGTTTTTGGAAAGCGAGAGGACCAAACCCAGGGCGAGGTCTGGACAGCAGTTGTCGGAGACTTAGAGAAAATGATACAGCGAACAGCTGAGAAACAAAACCCTCACAAACACTTACACACACAGAAACACACACACGCACGCACTCACACAGTATTGGTGGTTTATGAGGACTCTCTATAGGCCTAATGTATTTACATTCATTCATTTTCTTTTCGGCTTTGTCCCTTTATTAATCTGGGGTCGCCACAGCGGAATGAACCGCCAACTTATCCAGCATATGTTTTTACGCAGCGGATGCCCTTCCAGCTGCAACCCATCTCTGGGAAACGCCTAATGTATTTTATTAAGTAAAAACTATTATATGGCCTTACCTCTTAAACCCAACCGTCACAGGATACCTTTGGCAAATTTTGAACACTCTATTAAGTATTTTTATTATATTATATTATATTATTATATATTATATTATATTTTTGAGCATTTCAAATACGAGGACACAAGACGGGCGACGCAGTGGTGCAGTAGGTAGTGCTGTCGCCTCATAGCAAGAAGGTCACTGGTTCGAGCCTCAGCTGGGTCAGTTGGCATTTCTGTGCGGAGTTTGAATGTTCCTCCTGCGTTCGCGTGGGTTTCCTCCGGGTGCTCCGGTTTCCCCCACAGTCCAAACACATGTGGTACAGGTGAATTGGTAGGCTAAATTGTCCGTAGTGTATGAGTGTGAATGTGTGGATGTTCCCAGAGATGGGTTGCGGCTGGAAGGGCATCCGCTGCGTAAAATCGTGCTGGATAAGTTGGCGGTTCATTCCGCTGTGGCGACCCCGGATTAATAAAGGGACTAAGCCGACAAGAAAATGAATGAATGAATGAAATTGTCCGTATGACTGTATGAGTGTGTGTGGATGTTTCCCAGAGATGGGTTGCGGCTGGAAGGGCATCCGCTGCTTAAACACGTGCTGGATAAGTGGGCGGTTCATTCCGCTGTGGTGACCCCGGATTAATGGGGGGACTGAGCCGAAAAGAAAATGAATGAATGAATGAAGGACACATGTCATGTCTTCATAAACCACCTTAAGTGCTAGGTCACACCCATGTCATTATACACATTTCTGTCCTTGTAAACCACTAAAACCAACACACACACACACACACACGTCAGTATTAATAGTTTATGAGGACTCTCGAGAGGAAAATATATTTTATAAAGTAAAAACTGCTTACTATATGGCCTTTTTAGCCCTAAACCCAAACCTCATAAAAACATTTGGCATTTGGCGCATTTTATAAAGTAAAAACTATTATATGGCCTTACCTCTTAAACCCAACCCTCACAGGACACCTTTGCCAAATTTTGAATACCTTATTAAGTATGATTTTGAAGCATTTCGAATTATGAGGACACAATTCATGTCCTCGTAAACCACCCTAATAGAGTACAACTAGGTCATACCCATGTCACACATTTCTGTCCTTGTAAACCACCAAAACACACACACACACACTGACACACACACACACACACACACACACACACACACACACACACACACACACACACACACACATACGTCAGTATTGATAGTTTATGAGGACTGTCGAGAGGAAAATATATTTCATGAAGTAAAAACTGCTTACTATATGGCCTTTTGGCCTATTTAGCCTTCAACCAAACTCTCACCAAAACATTTGGCAAATCTTGAATATCAAAAGACCCCATTAAGTATGATTTGTAAGCATTTCAAATTGAGGACACAAGTCATGTCCTCGTAAACCACCTTAGTAGAGTACAACTAGGTCATAACCATGTCATTATACAAGTTTCTGTCCTCATAAACCACCAACACCAGTACACACAGACACTCTCTCTCAAATATCTCTCTCTCTCTCTCTGTGAATCATTAGATGAAGACTCGATCGAACCAGATCATTTGATTCAGTGAGTCTTTAATCTGAGACTCACTCTGACTTGATCATTTGAATCCATAGATATATACACTAGATATCGCATAGGGACCCTGAGCATGCGTCAATAGCGCGCCACATTGGTACAGTGCTCCTAGGACAAACGTCATTCAACCGCACTAGTCAAGACAGTGTGCCAATGTGAAGATGCTGGACTTTAGCGCTGTGTTTGCATTGTAGTAACGAGCAAACAAAGAAAACAAAGCACAAAGGCATCACATTTCATAGGTAAGATTTTGTTTTTTATGTTTTTGTATGTTATGAACTTTTGTGCTTAAAATGTTATTGATGGTAATACAGTCTCTTGCTGCATTCACCATAAGGCAAAGTAGCACCAACTCGCACTAAATTCTAGGCTTATGCTATTTTGTTGAATAAAATAAGTAAACTATGTTATGAAATATGACAAGAAGATGCTGCCGTGCTAGAAACGTGTATTATTGTCAGCTAAGTGAACGAATCGTTCATAACGGAGATTCATTCACAAACGAATCGCTCCCTCTGTCAGAATGAGAAGTGAAAGCAGGAGAGGGGGGGTGTTTCAGGACATGGATTAGATCAAATTAAACAGGGAAGGAGGGTAATGCATTTCCATGCACACAAACACACACTTTTTGTCAGGAATGCCCGTGCGGTCACATCCATCAATGTAGAAAAGTGATGTAAAATTATAATATTTCGTAATTGAAAAAAATATTTGCATACGGACCACCGGGTAAAACTCCCGATCATAGATATATGTGTATATGTGTATTTCTCTGGCTTTGGATGGCCACAGTCCTCCACTTCACCTTGGTCCCGCATTCATTTCAAAGGAGCGCTACCCTGTACTAAAATGGCGGCTCTATTGACGCATTCCTTCTAATAGACAATAGCAGGGTAGGCGACATCTAGTGCAGGGGTGCTCAACCCTGTTCCTGGCGATCGACCTTCCAGCTGATTTCAGCTCCAACCCTGATCAAACACACCTGAACCAATTATTTAGAACGTGAGGAGCACTTGATAATTACAGGCAGGTGTGTTTGATAAGGGCTGCAACTGAAAACTGCAGGACGGTCGATCGCCAGGAATAGGGTTGAGCACCCCTGATCTAGTGTATATATCTATGATTTAAATCATTGAGTCTTTAATCTGAGACTCACTCTGACCTGATCATTTGAATCATTGAGTCTTTAATCTGAGACTCAGTCTGACTTGATCATTTGAATCATTGAGTCTTTAATCTGAGACTCACTCTGACCTGATCATTTGAATCATTGAGTCTTTAATCTGAGACTCACTCTGACCTGATCATTTGAATCATTGAGTCTTTAATCTGAGACTCACTCTGACCTGATCATTTGAATCATTGAGTCTTTAATCTGAGACTCACTTTGACCTGATCATTTGAATCATTGAGTCTTTAATCTGAGACTCAGTCTGACTTGATCATTTGAATCATTGAGTCTTTAATCTGAGACTCACTCTGACCTGATCATTTGAATTATTGAGTCTTTAATCTGAGACTCAGTCTGACTTGATCATTTGAATCATTGAGTCTTTAATCTGAGACTCATTCTGACTTGATCATTTGAATCATTGAGTCTTTAATCTGAGACTCATTCTGACTTGATCATTTAAATCATTGAGTCTTTAATCTGAGACTCACTCTGACCTGATCATTTGAATCATTGAGTCTTTAATCTGAGACTCACTCTGACCTGATCATTTGAATCATTGAGTCTTTAATCTGAGACTCACTCTGACCTGATCATTTGAATCATTGAGTCTTTAATCTGAGACTCATTCTGACCAGATCATTTGAATCATTGAGTCTTTAATCTGAGACTCACTCTGACCTGATCATTTGAATCATTGAGTCTTTAATCTGAGACTCACTCTGACCAGATCATTTGAATCACTGAGTCTTTAATCTGAGACTCACTCTGACTTGATCATTTGAATCATTGAGTCTTTAATCTGAGACTCACTCTGACCAGATCATTTGAATCACTGAGTCTTTAAGTGGAGACTCACTCTGACCTGATCATTTGAATCTGTGAGTTTTTTAACGCAGTCATGCTCTGACCTGATCACTTAAATCAAATTTCTAAATCTTTAGTTGCAGACTTAATCTAAATAGATCATTTGAAATAATGAGGCAGTTGGAGACTCACTCTGACCATATAATATGAATCATTGAGTTTTTGATTAGAGACTCACTTTGACCAAATCATTTGAATAATTAAGTCTTTAATTAGAGACTTGTGTTGACCAGATCATTTGAATCACTGAGTCTTTAAGTGGATACTGACTTTGCTTGGATCACTTGAATCTGTGAGTTTTTTTAACAAAGTCATGCTCTGACCTAATCATTTGAATCAGTGAGTCATTAATTGGAGACTTGATCTGACATGATAATTTGAATCAGTGAGTCATTTGGAGACTCACTCTGATCAGATCATTTGAGTGAATCGTTAGGTGCGTTCGACTTCATGCAGCGCTGCGCAGATCGATCGAAGTCTGTCTTAAAGCGGTGCATGCTGGTTAGAAATTTTGGCCGGATTGATGCTGCGCCGACGGCATATGACTGTCACATGTGGCATCAAAGTACCGCATGACAACAACCACGTGTGATTCAGGTTTATTATTGGACAACATCCTTCTCACAAATTTCAAAACAAACAATTAACTGTTGTTCAAATCCTCTCTATCTTGTACACATCATGCTTATTAAAAGACTACAAATATTTTACTGCAGTATCATCTTTTGTTAAGTAATTTGTTCATACTGACTAGATTGTTTGCACAGGTTTATTCTGCCTTTTTTATACAGACTACTGTATTTAGCTCCATAAACGATATAAATGATATATTTTAGTAAATAACCTAAATATTAACTCAAATAACTCTTACAGACTTGTAATACAATAATTATCATCATTGATCCTGACGATTTCTTAGCAAATTAAGTTATATAAAAATATGTAATATAAAAATATGATTCTAAAATATTTTATTTTCTGTCAAACCATATTACGCAGAAATAAAAGTTAAACGTGTCATTGATGTACCTGCTCTTTTTGGGAAATTTCTACTGAAAGTGTAGCTCATTTATTTTGGTCATTTTGTTCAATCTTTTTGGATTAAAGGGCTTTTTTAAAAATGCCTTCATTATTCAAAATAATCCTATTCGTGGATATTTATTTCATTTTTATGTGCCCTTATTTTCCCCCTTATTTCTGATGCATTTGTATGTAGGCTACTTAATTTTAATTCATAATTCCCTTACTGTTTAAAATGAAGTTTGTAGAGACTGTATTTTGATTTTATTTGTACTTTATATCTTTTGTTGTTATTTCAATAAATAAATAAATAAATAAATAAATAAATAAATAAATAAATAAATAAATAAATGATCACGCCATGTGATCGGTAATCATGACTGCAGCAACTTGAGTCCCCGAAGTGGCCGGCTTGACGGCTCCGTTTTCAACTCCGCCCCCGCCTGCGCTCGGCTAATCTCGTTGATCACCGGCTGCAGCTGTGCTTAATGTCGAACGCACCTATTAACTCAAAATTTGCTCGGAGAGAAAATTTGAATCAGTGAGTCATTAACTAAAGACCCATTTTGATTGAATCATTTGAATCAGGGAGTCTTTAATTGGAGAATCAATTTGACCAGATCATTTGAATCATTTAGTCTTTAATTGGAGACTCACTCTGACCAGATCATTTAAATCATTGAATCTTTAATTAGAGACTCTTTCTGACCTGATCATTTGAATCATTGAATCTTCAATTGGAGACTCACTCTGACCAGATCGTTTGAATCATGAGTCGTTAATTGGAGATTCGCTCAATGGTTCAAATGATCTGGTCAGAGTGAACCTCCGATAAACGACTCATGATTCAAACGATTTAGTCAGAGCGAGTCTCCATCATTCTGACTGGATCATTTGAATCAGGGAGTCTTTAATTGGAGACTCGATCTGAAAAGATCATTTGAATCATTTGGGTATTTCATAGGAGACTCGCTCTGACCGGATCATTTGAATCATTGAGTGGTTAATTGGAGACTCATTCTGAATGAATCATTTGAACCTGTGAATCGGTAACTGGAAACTCGATCTAACCAGATTATCTAAACAAGTGAGTGGTTAACTAAAGACTCAATCTGATTGAATGATTTGAATCAGGGAGTCTTTCATTGGAGACTCACTCTGACCATATAATATGAATCATTGAGTCTTTAATTGGAGACTCACTTTGACCAAATCTTTTGAATTATTAAGTCTTTCATTAGAGACTCGTTCTGACCAGATCATTTGAATCACTGAGTCTTTAAGTGGAGACTCACTCTGACTGGATCATTTGAATCAGTGAGTCATTAATTGGAGACTTGATCTGACATGATAATTTGAATCAGTGAGTCATTTGGAGACTCACTCTGATCAGATAATTTGAGTGAATCATTAACTCAAAATTTGCTCGGAGAGACAATTTGAATCAGTGAGTCATTAACTAAAGACTCATTCTGATTGAATCATTTGAATCAGGGAGTCTAATTGGAGAATCAATTTGACCAGATCATTTGAATCATTTAGTCTTTAATTGGAGACTCACTCTCACCAGATCATTTGAATCTGTGAATCGTTTTCTAAATCTTTAGTTGCAGACATAATCTAAATAGATCATTTGAAATAATGAGGCAGTTGGAGACTCACTCTGACCATATAATATGAATCATTGAGTCTTTGATTGGAGACTCACTTTGACCAAATCATTTGAATAATTAAATCTTTAATTAGAGACTTGTGTTGACCAGATCATTTGAATCATTGAGTCTTTAAGTGGATACTGACTTTGCTTGGATCACTTGAATCTGTGAGTTTTTTAACAGAGTCATGCTCTGACCTAATCATTTGAGTCAGTGAGTCTTTAATTGGAGACTTGATCTGACACAATAATTTGAATCAGTGAGTCAATTGGAGACTCACTCTGATCAGATCATTTGAGCGAATCATTAACTCAAAATTTGCTCGGACAAACAATTTGAATCAGTGGATCATTAACTAAAGACTCACTCTGATTGAATCATTTGAATCAGTGAGTTATTAACTTAAGGTTTGCTCAGACAGATCATTTGAATCACTGAGCCGTTTACTGCAGATAGTTTTTAATAGATCATTAAAGAAGTGAATCGTTAACTATAAAATAAATGCAGCCTTAATAGTCTTTCCCAGATTTTCCTAAGGGATAATGGGAAAATAAATAGTTTCATGTGTGCTGAATAAATGTGTGCCACTGTCTGTGTGGTTAAATTTATTCTTCAGTGTGTGTGTGTGTGTTGTTTACATGTGTATTTATATGCTTGTGTGTGTGAGACAGTGAGACTGCTTCAGGACCAATTGTAGCAGACAGCTGTTGTGGTGAAATGCTAACCACGCTAAATGCTAATGTGTTTAACGGTTAAAGGCCGTGCGAGCTGACAGTCCTCTGAACCTGACACTACACACACACATGCACACACACTATGTTAGACCCTTGCTGGAATCCCGAAGAGAAAAGACCAGAAACAAGACCCCACACACACTTTAGGTGCTTTCACACTTGGTTTAATTGCCTGGACCATACCTGCCAACATTTGGTTCGTAAATTCCGGGAGATTGGGGGGTTTCGTCATACGCTAATTTGCATATTACTGACCTCATCACGTTCTACCATTTCTGTTTGTTTAACAGCCTATGGTAAATAAATGGGGTATTTATATTTGCACTACGCTTTATGTAAGCTTGTCAATTTAACTAAATTTATTGCTGTTTGAATACAGTATATCATTATAGATGAGTAGTGAATTTGCAGTAATCTCTCAGACGTAATATACTCAGACAAGTTCTGAAACTCTCACTTAAAACATCTCTGATTGTGAACAATAAACGGTCAAATTAAATTGTTAAAATAAAGGAGAAGCAGATCGGTTTGACTGTACAAGGGAAATACCTTCACACTCCCGGTGCTAAATCATTTGCCGTCGGTACGCAGAGGGGTGATCTGCTGTCAGGCGGCAGGTGGGAGAGGCTGCTGTACGAGGACTGGGCTGCCTGTCAGTGCTCTGACGCCCCATTCACACGGGGCGTCAGCTTCAATGCTTCCTATTCACTTTGAATGGGTGACGTCAGGCGTTGCCGAACTGCATTGTGGATCCGTCAGCGCCGCTTCAGAGGCGTTGCTCGCTGCAGAAGTTGGGACATGCTCAACTTTTCAAGCGCCGACGGAAGCGTCAGCCAATCAGATCGCTGTATACAAATACACCAGCTCCAACAATGGCCTATTGCTGACTAATTTCATTGGCTGACGCTGCTATGACGATCACGTCAGCCCCAACTTCAGACACGCCCTCTGTCAAGCGTTGACGCTGAAGCCCCGTGTGAATGGGGCGTGAGGCGGGGGAGGGGCCGGCGGCAGCTCGTTGAGAAGAGTAGGGGACGGTTCAGGACAAACGACAGTCTATAAAAATCTCCAGTAACACAAAAAAGTCGCTTGATTTGTCGCTTTTTTGAAAATTTGTCGCTAGGGGGGTCTGATAAGTCGCTAAGTTGGCAACACTGGCGCGAACTGAAGAGCACGCGCACAAGCACCAGGTTTCAGCCCGGACTGTACCAAAATGCTGAGGAGCGGGGGGGCGGATGGGGGGTGATTCCGGGAGTTTACTGGGAGACAGAACAATACGGGAGACGGGTCTGAAATACGGGAGACTCCCGGGAAAAACGGGAGTGTTGGCAGGTATGGCCTGAACCGTACCCAAGTCATACCTGCCAACACTCCCGTTTTTCCGGGAGTCTCCCGTATTTCAGACCCATCTCCCGTATTGTCAGCGCGCACCCCCCCTTCCGCTCTTCAGTTTGCATGCACCATCGCGCACCAGATCTTTATTTATATAAAGCACTTTTACAAGATTTACTTGCAATGGCACAGTAAAACTCTAGCAAATGCCTTAGAAACCATATAACAACATCATTGCACAATACCCAAGCAACCACACCAAAACACTCTAACAACTTCCAAAAACCCTAATAACTGTCCAACAGCCACACGGTTTAACCTACACTGAAAAAAATATTTCTGCAAAATTGTTGCAAACAATTTGAATTATAATGATTTCTGAAGCATCACGTGACACAGCGTTAAATTACAGGAATAAATTATAGTTCATTTTTTTCCATCAGGGGTCACCACTGCAGAACCAACTCTAACTATTCCAGCATATGTTTTATGCAGTGGATGCCCTTCCAGCCGCAACCCAGTATTGGGAAACACCCATACACTCTCACATTTACACAGCCATATCACCCTGCAGCCCAAGACCGGTTACTCACTGAAGCTAAGCAGGGCTAAGCCTGGTCAGTACCTGGATGGGAGACCACATGGGAAAACTAGGTTGCTGTTGGAAGTGGTGTTAGAGAGGCCAGCAGGGGGCGCTCAACCTCTGGTCTGTGTGAGTCCTAATGCCCCAGTAAAAGTGAAGGGGACACTACACTGTCAGTGGGCGCCGTCTTTCGGATGAGACGTTAAACCGAGGTCCTGACTCTCTGTGGTCATTAAAAATGCCATGGCACTTCTCGTTAAGAGTAGAGTCCTGGTCAAAGTCCCTCAATCTGCACTTTTCCATCATGGCCTCCTAATCATCCCCATCCACCAAATTGGCTCTATCACTGTCTCTTCACTCCACCAATAGCTGGTGTGTGGTGAGCGCACTGGCGCCGTTGTCCTGTGGCTGCCAAGTGTCCAAGTGGATGCTACACACTGGTGATGGTGTGGAGAGACTCCCGTCATGATTGTGAAGCGCTTTGGGTGTATGGCCATACACAAAAAAAGTGCTAAATAAATACACATTACATTACATTACATTTACATACACACACTCACACACTACGGCCAATTTAGCCTACCCAATTCACCTATAGCGCATGTGTTTGGACTGTGGGGGAAACCAGAGCACCCAGAGGAACCCACGCAAACATGAGGAGAACATGCAAACTCCACACAGAAATGCCAACTGACCCAGCAGGGACTTGAACCAGCAACCGTCTTGCTGTGAGGCAACAGTGCTAACCACTGAGCCACCGTGCCACCAAATTGCATATTAATAATGAAAAAAACCAACAATTTAGTTCTTATATTATGCAAAAATAAACGCTTAAAACTAGCACTTAATCTGTGGCCTGGTGAGTTTAGAGGTCACACAATCTTTTTGATCGCACAATGCAGCAGCTGACCAATCAGAATTAAGCATTGCACACATATATGTCAATGTTCTGGGTGTCTGAGGCAGTGACACTGACCTTTAGCTTAATATGCAGGAGTGTGTGTGTGTGTGTGTGTGTGTGTTGGGGGAAAGTTGGTTCTCATGGTCTGATGTCCCAGGAGACGCTGCGACAGATGTGACGTCTGTCCGCTCACTCTCTCTCACACACACACACACACACACACACTGCAATCCTACACTGTCACCATTTTGCATCCCTCTCCTCTAACATATTGCACAACGCAGACGTTTTTTTTTTTGTGATTGTGAGACTTGCCACCTTGTAAATAATTAAAATGACTGGAAATGTGTGCAGGTTTGATGTATTTTCATATATTAGGGTATTTTTGAAGACATTTCTACAAGGTAAAGATGATTTATCAGTAACTTACTTACCAAGGAACACAGTTAATTTCTTATATGTTCATTTATACGGTGCACAAAAAGAGTTGTGTGTTAGCAACACTTTAACCCTGCAGGTTATGACAAGACTTTTGGTGCTGAAGTTTATGTGTAATTTGCTGTGTGTGTGTGAGATGCATCTCTGCTGTTGGTGGTGATGTGAAGTAAATGCACACTTTGGTGATGAGGAAGCATTAGGAAACACTGGAGCAACAACATCACCCTAAACATACTATATTAAATACATAATAAAATGAATCCTCAAAAATACAACTTGCCTAATAATTCTGCACTCCCTGTACACACATGACATCGCTTTTAAAGACTTTTGTTTTTGGGTGTTTATATACGAACATGACGAAGGGCGAATTTTAAATACCTTCTTTGAAACCAGAATTAAAATTGATGTGTTAATTACATCCTCCATTGATGGGGTTGCTGCTAGAAGGGATACAGCTGTGGACTGAAGCTAAAAAGAATTATTTATATTATTTTATTAACGTCTAACGCCTAAACCCAACCATCACAGTAATGTAAAAACAGTAATTATAGCAAGTATTATTCATACTACTTATTAAATTACGCACAAATTGTATTTTATTAGCGTTTACCCCTACCCCAAACATAAATCTGTCCCTTGTAGTAATGCAAAAACCGTAATTATACGGAGTATTATTCATAATTTTTATTAAATTACCCATTAGATTGTATTTAAACATCTACTTCTAAACCCAACCATCACAGTAATATAAAAACAGTAATTATACCAAGTTTTATTCATATTATTTATTAAATTGTCCATAAATTGTATTTTATTAGCATCTACCCCTCTCAAACCCTAAATCTGCCCCTCATAGTAATGCAAAAACAGTAATTATTATAGGTGGGCATAGATTAATTTTTTAAATCTAGATTAATCTCAAATTTTTTTTTTTTTTTTTTTTTTTTTTTATTATTAGAATATGCAAAATCGTACACAAATTGGGATCATACAAATACAAAAAAATTGAAAAAAACAACAACAAAAACAGAAAACAACAACAATCTCAAATTAATCTCAAAATTAATCTAGATTAAAATGGCTCATTTGAATTCTGCCGAAGGCATTCAGAATATGTGTGCTACCCAAATCATACGTCTTTGAGAACGGGTTTCTCAAGCCGGGTGTCGCATTAGACCAGGGGCTCATCTACTGTTTCCAAAGTGCATCACAAACTGCTTGAGAAACTGTTCTACTATGATAATTGGTGATGAAAATAAATGATGTTCAATAAGATGTACTTGTGTTTACTAACTGTTTTTTCAGTTAAACGTGAATTTTGAGCTGTAGGCCTTCATAAGCTCTAAATAGCAATTTTTTATTACCTTAATCTGACTAAAGTCAAAACTGAACTGAACAGAAATGGAATTAAGACATGTGGAGTATGCAGATATTAGTGGCATTATAGAAGTAAACCCTGCGGTCTTTAGGACCTTTCGCCATGTTTTCCGACAAGATCCACACGCGGCTGTCAGTAAAGGACCGCGCACACACACACACAAACACACACACACACATCGCGAAATGCGGAAGTTTTTTTCTTACCATTTGGCGTGCATTATTAAATTCCATGACACTCTCACCAGTCCTTACTCCTTATTTGCGTCTAGTACCCCAGTTTGTCATGATGGCATGAATGAAATGTTCGTGAATTAGTGAAACTGCCGAACTGCAGTTAGAGTCAAGCATCCGGCTGGTTTGATTTAAAAGGGCACTCTTTTGTCAGACGGTTCACCGGTCAGGTATACATCCGCGCTAATATATCAAGGTGAAAGTCATCATAGCTTGCATAAAATAGACCCAGCTCCCAACCCACTTTGAGATTAGATTAACGGCGATATTTTTCTTTATCGCGCGATAAGAGTCTCGCGTTAACGCAGCACGTTAACGCCGATAACGGCCCAGCACTAGTAATTATACAGAGTATTATTCATATTACTTATTAAATTGCCCATTAAATTGTATTTTATTAACATCTACCCGTAACCCAGCCCTAAACCCAACCCTCACAGTAATATAAAAACAGTAATTATACAGAGTATTATTCAGATTATTTATTAAATGACCAATTAAATTGTATTTTATTGACGTCTACCCCTACCCTAAACATCACAGTAATATAAAAACAGTAATTATACAGAGTATTATTCATATTACTTATTAAAATACCCATTAAATTGTATTTTATTGACGTCTACCCCAAACCCAACCCTCACAGTAATATAAAAACAGTAATTATACAGAGTATTATTCAGATTATTTATTAAGTTACCCAATAAATTGTATTTTATTGACGTCTACCCCTACCCTAAACATCACAGTAATATAAAAACAGTAATTAAACAGAGTATTTTTCATATTATTTTTTAAATTACCCATTAAATTGTATTTTATTAGAGTCTACTCTTACCCTACTCATAAATCTGCCCCTCGAAGTAACGCAAAAACAGTAATTGTACAGAGTATTATTCATAATACTTATGGTTTGTAGCAATCGGTTTCCTCAAATGGTTTGAGTTGCCTTAACTTATTGAGTTTTACAGTACTCTGTTGGTTCGAGTTCGCTTCATTTATTGGGTTTTACTTTGCTCAAACTGCTTCTTTTATCAAATGGATTAAGTTCACAGTACTCATTTGAATTAGTTTTGGAACTTAAATGGTTTGTTGCAGTCGGTTTCCTCAAATGATTTGAGTTATCTTAACTTTTTGGGTTTTACAGTGTAGTAATATAAACACAGTAATTATACCAAGCATTATTCATATTATTTATTAAGTTGTATTTCATAAACATCTACCCCTAGCCCAACCCTAAACCTGCCCCTCACAGTAACATAAAAACAGTAATTATTGAGTACGGTAATTGCATTATTGTAATAATATAAATAATTCTCATTAACTTCCAGCTGCAGATGTCTCCCTTCTAGACTTTATCCCAGTTGCTGTGTGTTTATCTGCTGTTGTCTTTAATCTACAGTACCTTGAATATGTACTATACACACACACACGGCATCATTTTTGAAGGCTTTTGTTTTCAGGTGTTTATATATGAACACGACAATGGTGAATTTTCAAAAACATTCACTTTGAAACCAGTTTCCAAATTAGTGTGTTTTCAGTCCCGAAATCGGCACTGTTGTGTAAACAAACATAAATAAAACGTTTCCAATTTTTGGCTAAAAGCATTGTTGTGTAAACAGCCACTAAAGCCATGTCCACACTAATACTCTTTAGCTTAAAAACGTATATTTTTCTCTCTCCGTTTTGGCCTTCCGTCCACAATGAGACGGCATTTTTAGGAAACGAAAACATATGTATTTGAAACATATTGTTGGGGAAAAATGATTCTGGTCTGCAAAATATTTTCTAAGTTTCTAAGTCAAAGTTTTCAAAAAAATTAAGTCTAAGATCTTCGTCTTTAGGCTAAGCAGTTTATCGTTACAGCATCAGTATCAGCAGAGACAGGTCGTTCGAGTGTCTGATGAGTATAGCACACACTTCTTTGTCTTATCACTCCACAAGTTCACGGATAGTTTTAGGTCATCATATTGTTTTGGCAGTCATTACAGCTGAGCATGGGTGCATGTGCAGGTGTGCATTATCATGAGTTGCAGAACGCAATGAAACAGAACGCAAGTGCCCTTATGGCCTTACTTCCATAAATCTACTCGCATTATATTACTTACACATCATTCTCTTTTAATTCTCTTCTCATCCCTGACTGCATTTGCACAAGGTGACTTTTTATTTACCAAAGCACACATAAATGATAATAATGCCACAGGTATGGGTAATAATACAATAGATAGATACAGTTAAAGTCAGAATTATTAGCCCCCCTTTGACTTTTTTCTTTTTTAAATATTTCCCAAATGATGTTTAACCGAGCAAGGAAATTTTTGCAGCATGTCTGATAATATTTTTTCTTCTAGAGAAAGTCTTATTTGTTTTATTTCGACTAGAATAAAAGCAGTTATTATTTTTTTAAAAGCCATTTTAAGGTCAAAATTATTAGCCCCTTTAAGCTAATTTTTATTCCGATAGTCTACAGAACAAACCATCATTATACAATAACTTGCCTAATTACCCTAACCTGCCTAGTTAACCTAATTAACCTAGTTAAGCCTTTAAATGTCACTTTAAGCTGTATTAAAGTGTCTTGAAAAATATCTAGTCAAATATTATTTACTGTCATCATGGCAAAGATAAAATAAATCAGTTATTAGAAATGAGTTATTAAAACTATTATGTTTAGAAATGTGCTGAAAAAATCTGCTGTCTGTTAAACAGAAATTAGGGAAAAAAATAAATGGGGTCTAATAATTCAGGGGGGCTAATAAATCTGACTTCAACTGTACATAATAAATAATGATATTAATAATAATACTGAAATCACTCAAATAAGCATATAAATGAGAGTAATAAATTCATCAGAAATTCATCAAGACCCGATGAATTCCCCATCAATATCTGCTAATTTGAATTTTTCTCATTTATTTAAAGATTTGCAATGACAAAACAGTGGTGTGTCTCATGTCATCATATGCAATAATAATACAGTCATCTATCATACAATCAGCCATCGTCTAGTAATTTTAGTCTTTTGTGAAGGGTAAAATTAACCAAAAAATTCATCTTAATAGATAAATAGTCTTTCAATATACATTCTCTGAAAACTCCCACAGAAGATTCCAGATATGCCAGAAATCATCAGATTTCTAAGTCATAACTAGGGCCAAACAAAATCTGCGGATATTTTTTGCTATTTCTGCTGAGAATTGTGTTGAAAATCTGCGGATTTATGCGGAATGATTTTGGGAGTCTCATAACTAAAACCTTAATATATGTTAATGATACCTTTTTAACTTTTATTCAATGTTAACAATGCAAATCCAATTAGATCCACTTTAGATCCACCAAAGCAAGTCTCTCATATATTTATCTACTAAACGACAGAAAATATGACTTTACAAACTGTATTGTAAATAAATCATATGAACATTTTCATATTAGTCGATAATTATACTGAAATTAATTTAAAAACTGAATAAATATAAGTTTACACACACTTACACAAGTAAATAAACCGATCAATGATGGGCTAAAAATCTGTGGAAATCTGCGCGGGCAGATTCCGTGTTGGCCTAGTCATAACTCAGCTTTTCTAAGGGTAAGAAACTGGCAATCTGATTAAACCAATGACCGAAGGAATGTTAGGAGAGGACCACAGCAAAAGAATACAATTTCTTTCTAGATATGTACAAAGGTGTAACACAGATTCTAGTCTATGACTAAGGTGTAGAACAGTTTTACAATTCAGAAGATAAATAACTGGACATAGGGCAAAAGGTTTCCCTTATTTTTCAGGGGTCACCACAGCGTAATAAAATGCCAACTATTCCAGCATATGGTTTACGCAGCGGATGTCCTTCCAGCTGCAACCCAGTACTGGGAAACACCAATACACTCTCTCATTCACACACACACTCATACACTTCGGCCAATTTTGTTTACCCAATTCACCTATACCACATATCTTTGGACTGTGAAACGGGAGCACCCGGAGGAAACCCACGCCAACACTGGCAGAACATGCATAGAAATGCCAACTTACGCAGATGGGACTCAAACCAGCGACCTTCTTGCTGTGAGTGCTATCCGTGCCACCCTTTTGCCAATAATCTTCTGAGCTAATTTGTGGATTTCTTTCCAGTATGTCTTAATCATGTCACAGTCCCAGAATACATGCATCACAGTATCAACACTGGATTTGCACCTAAAACAACATTGAGAAACTTTAGGAAATATGATCAAAAATATTTTAAGTTATGTTACCAAGATAGCTGCACGGTGGCACAGTGGGTAGCATAATGGCCTCACAGCAAGGTCGCTGGTTCGAGCCTCGGCTGGTTCAGTTGGCAATTCTGTTTTTTTTTTTACATTTTATTTATAACAATTTTTTATAATTACAAAACAGAACAAAAACATGTATACAATCATGCCACAGCCATATCACCCTGCAGCCCAAGACCGGTTACTCACTGAAGCTAAGCAGGGCTGAGCCTGGTCAGTACCTGGATGGGAGACCACATGGGAAAACTAGGTTGCTGTTGGAAGTGGTGTTAGAGAGGCCAGCAGGGGGCGCTCAACCTATGGTCTGTGTGAGTCCTAATGCCCCAGTAAAAGTGAAGGGGACACTACACTGTCAGTGGGCGCCGTCTTTCGGATGAGACGTTAAACCGAGGTCCTGACTCTCTGTGGTCAATAAAAATCCCATGGCACTACTCGTAAAGAGTAGGGGTGTAACCCCGGTGTCCTGGCCAAAGTCCTTCAATCGGCCCTTACCCATCATGGCCTCCTAATCATCCCCATCCACCGAATTGGCTCTATCACTGTCTCTTCACTCCACCTATAGCTGGTGTGTGGTGAGCGCACTGGCGCCGTTGTCCTGTGGCTGCCGTCGCATCATCCAAGTGGATGCTGCACACTGGTGGTGGTGTGGAGAGACCCCCCTCATGATTGTGAAGCGCTTTGGGTGTATGGCCATACACAATAAATGCGCTATATAAATACACAATACATTACATTACATTACATTACATTACATCTATTATGTGTTTTTAAACAAATAAGGAAAACATACAGAAAAAAAAAAATAAAAATTTAAATAGGTGAATCAAATTAGAAAAGAAAATGCACCAGTCCATCTGTAACCATGGAAGTGACATGACAACAAAGGTGCAGATCCAAATGAAGGCTTTTATTGGAGGGATGGTCAGGCAAGCAATGATCAAGACAGGAGCAAACAGTCTTATGAGGGAAATCCAGAATCGTGGTCAATATAGCAGGCAGATGGTCACAAGGATGGCAGCAGACAGGCAGAAACAGATAAACAAGGCAAGGGTCCAAACACGGCAAAAACAAGACAAGGAAACGCTTTGAATTGACACTGTGAACAGGTAACAAGACTCGGCAATGGAGTGAGTGTATGTTCTGCTTATGTAGTGTGTGTAATCAGTTGTTGAGTGGCTTCAGCTGTGGGTGTAATCAGTGCAGATCTGGAACCGGTTGTGTGTGATGTCAGAGTATGCATGTATGGGGGATGTAGTCCATATGATGGTGGATTTGTAGTCCATGGGTGTTTGTGCATGTAAACCAGCGATCTAAGGGGAGAAGATCGCTGGTGATTGTGACAGAGCCCCCCCTTTAAGGAGTGGCTTCCAGACACTCCTATCATAGTTCAGGCGGGAGGTGGAGCGGAGGCGGAACAGGGGGAGGGATGGAGGGCCAGGACCATGCAGCTGAGGAGTGTCTGAAGCATGAAGCAGCAGTAGGCCCGGAGAGTGGAGCTGCGGAGGGCCTGGAGCGTGGAGCTGCGGAAGGCCCGGAGAGTGGAACTGCGGAGGGCCTGGAGCGTGGAGCTGTGGAAGGCCCGGAGAATGGAGCTGCGGAGGGCCTGGAGCGTGGGACTGCGGAAGGCCCGGAGAGTGGAACTGCGGAGGGCCTGGAGCGTGGAGCTGCGGAAGGCCCGGAGAATGGAGCTGCGGAGGGCCTGGAGCGTGGGGCTGCGGAAGGCCCGGAGAGTGGAACTGCGGAGGGCCTGGAGCGTGGAGTTGCGGAAGGCCCGGAGCGTGGAGCTGCAGAGGGCCTGGAGCATGGAGCTGTACAAGGCCTGGAGTATGGGGCTGCAGAGGGCCTGGAGCGTAGAGTTGCAGAGGGACTAGAGCTTGGAGTTGCGGAAGGCCCGGAGCGTGGAGCTGCAGAAGGCCTGGAGAGTGGAGCTGTACAAGGCCTGGAGTATGGAGCTGCAGAGGGCCTGGAGCGTGGAGTTGGAGCTGCAGAGGGCCTGGAGCATGGAGTTGGAGCTGCGGAGGGCCTGGAGCATGGAGTTGGAGCTGCGTAAGGCCTGAAGAGTGAAGCTGCTGAGGGCCTGGAGCGTGGAGCTGCGGAGGGCCTGGAGCGTGGAGCTGCGTAAGGCCTGAAGAGTGAAGCTGCTGAGGGCCTGGAGTGTGGAAGGCCCGGAGAATGGAGCTGGAGCTGCGTAAGGCCTGAAGAGTGAAGCTGCTGAAGGCCTGGAGTGTGGAGTTGCAAAAGGCCTGGAGCATGGAGCTGAAGTTGGTCTGGGGCTTAGGTTCAGCAGGCACAGGCAGTTCATATAACCCCCATGGATCAGGAGGTTTTGGTTCAAGGGGCACTGGCAGTTCATTAAACTCCAGTGGGTCAGGAGGCTTGGGTTCAGGAGATACAGGCATTTCATTTAACCCGAGTGGGTCTGGAGGTTTGGGTTCAGGAGACACTGGCAGTTCGTTTAACCCCAGTGGGTCTGGAGGCTTGGGTTCAGGAGATACTGGCAGTTCATTTAACTCCAGTGGGTCAGGAGGCTTGGGTTCAAGGAGCACTGGCAGTTCGTATAACCCCAGTGGGTCAGGAGGCTTAGGTTCAAGGAGCACTGGCAGTTCATATAACCCCAGTGGGTCAGGAGGCTTGGGTTCAAGGAGCACTGGCAGTTCGTATAACCCCAGTGGGTCAGGAGGCTTAGGTTCAAGGAGCACTGGCAGTTCGTATAACCCCAGTGGGTCAGGAGGCTTGGGTTCAAGGAGCACTGGCAGTTCGTATAACCCCAGTGGGTCAGGAGGCTTGGGTTCAAGGAGCACTGGCAGTTCGTATAACCCCAGTGGGTCAGGAGGCTTAGGTTCAAGGAGCACTGGCAGTTCGAATAACCCCAGTGGGTCAGGAGGCTTAGGTTCAAGCATCACTGGCAGTTCATATAACCCCAGTGGGTCAGGAGGCTTTAGGACGTCACATGGCTCTGGCGGTACTGGGAAGTCACGTGTCTCTAGCACGTCACACGACTCTGGCAGCCCTTCCTGAAACTCAGGTGGTAATTCTTGTCCCTTGTGGAACTCAGGTGATGGCTCTGGCCTTTCGTGGGACTCAGGTGATAGCTCTGGCCTTTCGTGGGACTCAGGTGACAGCTCTGGCCTTTCGTGGGACTCAGGTGACAGCTCTGGCCTTTCGTGGGACTCAGGTGACAGCTCTGGCCTTTCGTGGGACTCAGGTGACAGCTCTGGCCTTTCGTGGGACTCAGGTGACAGCTCTGGCCTTTCGTGGGACACAGGTGACTGCTCTGGCCTTTCGTGGGACTCAGGTGACTCTCGTACCCCTGGCCCTTCAAGGGATTCAGGAGGATCTGGCGCCCGCCCTTCGGGGAATTCAAGTGGATCTGGCGCCCGCCATTCAGGGAATTCAGAGGTTTCTGGCGCCCGCCATTCGAGGGGTTCAGAGGTATCTGGCGCCCGCCATTCGAGGGGTTCAGAGGTATCTGGCGCCCGCCATTCGAGGGATTCAGAGATTTCTGGCGCCCGCCATTCGAGGGATTCAGAGGTTTCTGGCGTCCACCATTCGAGGGATTCAGAGATATCTGGCTTCCGCCATTCGGGGAATACAAAGGGTTCTGGCGGCGGCGACTCTGGCAGCTCTGGCGGCGGCGGCGACTCTGGCAGCTCTGGCGGCGGCGGCGACTCTGGCAGCTCTGGCGGCGGCGGCGACTCTGGCAGCTCTGGAGGCGGCGGCGACTCTGGCAGCTCTGGAGGCGGCGGCGACTCTGGCAGCTCTGGAGGCGGCGGCGACTCTGGCAGCTCTGGAGGCGGCGGCGACTCTGGCAGCTCTGGAGGCGGCGGCGACTCTGGCAGCTCTGGAGGCGGCGGCGACTCTGGCAGCTCTGGAGGCGGCGGCGACTCTGGCAGCTCTGGAGGCGGCGGCGACTCTGGCAGCTCTGGAGGCGGCGGCGACTCTGGCAGCTCTGGAGGCGGCGGCGACTCTGGCAGCTCTGGAGGCGGCGGCGACTCTGGCAGCTCTGGAGGCGGCGGCGACTCTGGCAGCTCTGGAGGCGGCGGCGACTCTGGCAGCTCTGGAGGCGGCGGCGACTCTGGCAGCTCTGGAGGCGGCGGCGACTCTGGCAGCTCTGGAGGCGGCGGCGACTCTGGCAGCTCTGGAGGCGGCGGCGACTCTGGCAGCTCTGGAGGCGGCGGCGACTCTGGCAGCTCTGGAGGCGGCGGCGACTCTGGCAGCTCTGGAGGCGGCGGCGACTCTGGCAGCTCTGGAGGCGGCGGCGACTCTGGCAGCTCTGGAGGCGGCGGCGACTCTGGCAGCTCTGGAGGCGGCGGCGACTCTGGCAGCTCTGGAGGCGGCGGCGACTCTGGCAGCTCTGGAGGCGGCGGCGACTCTGGCAGCTCTGGAGGCGGCGGCGACTCTGGCAGCTCTGGAGGATCTGGCAGCTCTGGCAGTGACTGAGAATCTGGCAGCTCTGGCAGTGACTGAGGATCTGGCAGCTCTGGCAGTGACTGAGGATCTGGCAGCTCTGGTGGTGGCAGCAGCTTTGGCAGCTCGGGTGGCCGTTCTGGTGGCTCAGGTGATGGGATTTCAGGAACAGGAACTTGGACAGGAACAGACTCGGAACAGGAATCCATCTTGTGAGCTGGGGAACTGGATGCGGCCATCTTGTGAGCTGGGGAACTGGAAACAGTCATCTTGTGAACTGGGGAACTGGAAACAGTCATTTTGTGAGCTGGAGAACTGGAGATAGCTATCTTGTGAGCTGGAAGACTGGAGGCGGCCATTTTGTGAACTGGGGAACTGGAAGCGGCCATTTTGTTAGCTGGAGGACTGGAGGTGGCCATCTTGTTAGCTGGAGGACTGGAAGTGGCCATTTTGTCACCTGGAGGACTGGAGGTGGCCATTTTGTGAACTGGGGAACTGGAAGCGGCCATTTTGTTAGCTGGAGGACTGGAGGTGGCCATCTTGTTAGCTGGAGGACTGGAAGTGGCCATTTTGTCACCTGGAGGACTGGAAGTGGCCATTTTGTCACCTGGAGAACTGGAGGTGGCCCTCTTGTGCTTGACTGGACTGTTGGCGGCCATTTTGTCAACTGGCTGTGGTCTAGGCTGGTGAACAGGGGACAGGAGTATAGGAGATGCCAGCATTATAGTATTATTGGAGGGAACAGCAAGCCCCGTTGCCGGCGGGTCTTGCTGTCTATTGCCCCCCCCCCCAAAAAACATTTAGGGGTCTCCTCCACCTCGCCTACGGTGAAGGTTGACCCAATGGCTCGTAAAGCCACATCTAGGGCTTGCTGGAAAGACCCCCGAGGACCATAACGGATGAGGGTGGATTTCAGTGGTTCGTTTAGTCCATCATAGAAAAAATCAATAAGTATGCAGTCCAGGAGAGTGGTGTCATTGGCAATGTCCAGAAAAGAGATGATATGGTCCTCGAGGGAATTCATACCTTGCCTTAGCCTGACGAGACGTCCTGCTGGATCCATGTTTGGCCGAGTCTTCTGTAACCATGGAAGTGACATGACAACAAAGGTGCAGATCCAAACGCAGGCTTTTATTGGAGGGATGGTCAGGCAAGCAATGATCAAGACAGGAGCAAACAGTCTTATGAGGGAAATCCAGAATCGTGGTCAATATAGCAGGCAGATGGTCACAAGGATGGCAGCAGACAGGCAGAAACAGATAAACAAGGCAAGGGTCCAAACACGGCAAAAACAAGACAAGGAAACGCTTTGAATTGACACTGTGAACAGGTAACAAGACTCAGCAATGGAGTGAGTGTATGTTCTGCTTATGTAGTGTGTGTAATCAGTTGTTGAGTGGCTTCAGCTGTGGGTGTAATCAGTGCAGATCTGGAACCGGTTGTGTGTGATGTCAGAGTATGCATGTATGGGGGATGTAGTCCATATGATGGTGGATTTGTAGTCCATGGGTGTTTGTGCATGTAAACCAGCGATCTAAGGGGAGAAGATCGCTGGTGATTGTGACACCATCCAAACATGCACCATATAGAGTAAATAATATACATCAAGTTTTACCTGATCAAACTCAAAACATTGAAAAGGAAGAGTATAACTGTCCATGAATCATAAGCGCTCTACTTTCAACTCTTAAAAGATAAGCAAGGAAGAGGCCCCAGATTTTTTCAAACTTTTTAGAAGCATCTGCCCTAGCCAGGGCCGGATTAACCAATGGGCAAAATGGGCACAGGCCCAGGGGCCCGTGCGCACTTGGGGCCCCTGCAAGGGGAGAAAAAAAAAAGCTAATTTTGGAGAGTCTATTTAGGCTAAGTGCAAATAGCAAACCTCGTTGTAATAAGCTGGTTGAGTGCTTCCCGCCAGCGCCATTTGATCGACCGAGATAACATAACTAAAGACAGCAGAAGACAGCATGTGGGAATGGCGGAGCTCGTAAAGCGCATGGAAACATGTTTTGAGGCGACCGATCATGAAACCGGTTCGAATCCAGCGTCTGATGAACACGTTCTTCTATTTTCCCTCATTACATATCAGATTGGAAATACATTTATTTTCAATAGAAAGGAAATGTTTTAGTTTAAAAGTTTTAATAAAGTATATAAAATATATCAAATGAGTCACAAGGTATTTAATAAGGATAATAAGAATAATAAATATTCTATAAACAGTTATTTTCCACCTGGTGTTAAATGTAAGCGACATCTTAATATAATTAATCTGTATTTACAATGTTAGTCGCCCTGCTTCACCCATATTCTCCAACCTCATGGAGAGAGAGACAGAGAGAGAGACAGAAAAAGCTCCTGAAGAGGAGAGAGACAGGAGAGAACTGGTACAGTGTGTGTGATTTCGGATACTTTCAGCCTTATAATCAGGTGCTTTTTGCCTACTCTTCTTCATCACGAGAGAGACAGTAGGAATCATTAATCAGTGTGTGTATTATGGAGAACTCAGATTCATAGAACTGGATTGGAGAGGTGTTATATCCAAATCATATGCATTATAAGTTTGTAGAAGTTTTACATTAAAAATACCCTTAAATATAAATTTTAGTACTGCTTCAGTGAACTTGAACAAGTATATTAAAAACCATTAATTTTTACTAGTTATATTAGTATTTTTTTTATCAAAGTGTGCTTTAAATGCTTTTAAAATAAGTTAAATCTTTGTAGACTATAAATATATGTACTATGTCATTTATTTTAAAAATGTGGGCAAAATATTATATTAATCTTATTTTTTAATTCAACTATAGAGATGCGGCCTTGTAGGGGGCCCTACAAGACATTGTGCCCAGGGGCCTCTGAATTCTTAATCCGGGCCTGGCCCTAGCAAAACGAATTCTTTCAAGCTTAAGAGCAGCAACCATTTCAGTCAGCCATTTATGAAAAGTAGGTGGTAAAGTGGACTTCCAATCCATCAAGATCACTCTTTTAGCCACCACCATACCAAACATAACAGACATTTGCTGATTATGTGACCATGCTAACACAGGGTCAGAGCATCCAAACAGGGCTAATTTAATATCAGGACTACAGTAATGTTTCTCCAAAAACATTTGAATAAAACTGAAAAGTATTTTTCTGAAACTCAGAGACCTCAGGGCAAAACCAAAAAGTATGAGCATACGAGATCTGGCATCTGTCACATAACGAGGAAACGTCAGTTGGCATTTCTGTGTGGAGTTTGCATGTTCTCTCCGTGTTGGCGTGGGTTTCCTCCGGTTTCACCCACAGTCCAAAGACATGTGATTTAGGTGAATTGGGTAGGCTAAATTGTCCGTAGTGTATGTGTGTGAATGAGTGTGTATGGATGTTTCCCGGTGATTGGTTGCAGCTGGAAGGGCATCCGCTGTATAAAACATGCTGGATAAGTTGGCAGTTCATTCCGCTGTGTGATTAATAAAGGGACTTAGCCGAAAAAATAAAAAAATCAATGAATGAACGTTAAACACAATGCCATTGACTTCCATATATGATTTGTTCTGACTATTGAAGTCAACAGCTGTTTTCCCCCAGCATTCCTCCGTTTATCTTCCTTTGTGTTCAGCAGAAGATAAAACTCTAATATGTTGGAGAACAAGATTAAATGATGATTGAATATACATTTTTGGCTGAACTGTTCCTTTATAGTGTTCATGCATGAACAGAATATCTATCTGTGTGTATGTTTAGTGTTGTGGAAGCTGAATCTCTCAGCCTGAGGTGATTGTGAGAGCAGGTTGAGGCCTGAGGCGTCACACTTCAGCTATAGTGACACGCCACCATAAAAAAAAACACCTCCAGCAGATCAGATTAACATCTGGAGATCAGTCAAACACACCAGCCGCTCCTCTAAACACTTCTGACTCGCTGTTTCGGGTTTGCCGTTATTAATCACTGTTTATAGTCGATTATGGACTTACGGGCTTGCGGAATTGTTCGTAGCTTTAGGGGATTTTTTCCTGCATCATTTGTTTTAAGGATTTAACGTGGGAAAACTGCAGCGAAGAAGAAAAAAAAACTTTCTTCAACAAAGAGAGTGTTTATAGTGACTGTACGGGCATTTAGAAACACTCGTGACTGCTTGAAGATTTCAAGTTATGAATCATGAAGATGAAAATGTGATTTTCAAAGATGAAAACACTTATATAATGCTTACTAATAATAACCATTGTTTTTGCTACAAATAACACCAAAAGCATGGCTTCTGTGGTTGAAGCATGGTAACCATAAATTAACCATGGTTTTGCTACGCTAATCACGGTTTAACAATGGTATTTGTAGTAAAACTGTGGTTGTACAAATGATCCAACATGTCACAAGTTCATAAATATAAAACATGCACTTATATTATAATATATAATAAATAAACATACGATGCACTCACCGGCCACTTTATTAGGTACACCTTACTAGTACCGGGTCGGACCCCCTTTTGCCTTCAGAACTGCCTTAATCCTTCATGGCATAGATTCAACAAGGTGCTGGAAATATTCCTCAGAGATTTTGCTCCATATTGACATGATAGCATCACGCAGCTGCTGCAGATTTGTCAGCTGCACATCCATGATGTGAATCCACCACATCGCATAGGTGCTCTGTTGGATTGAGATCTGGTGACTGTGGAGGCCATTTGAGTACAGTGAACTCATTGTCATGTTCAAGAAACCAGACTGAGATGATTCCCGCTTTATGACATGTGTTATGCTGCTGGAAGTAGCCTTCAAAAATCCTGCAGGAAGTAGCCTTCATAATCCCTTTATGACCCCAAGCAAAGGCCTGACGGTCAATCTGACCTGCCACCGTGAGTCTGGCCTGCTGCGCAGCCCTCCACTCCGCTCTTCACTTCATAATCGCATCAGATGTGACCTGCCACCGGCACTCTGGCCTGCTGCGCACCACCACTGACAGTTACTTTGGGCCTGTTGAAAATGATTAGGTATAGGCTGTGGCGTTGACACGATGCTCAATTGGTACTAATGAGCCCAAAGTGTGCCAAGAAAATATCCCCCACACCATTACACCACCACCACCAGCCTGAACCGCTGATACAAGGTAGGATAGTTCCATGCTTTCATGGTGTTGATGCCAAATTCTGACCCTACCATCCGAATGTCGCAGAAGAAATCGAGACTCATCCGACCAGGCATCATTATTCAAATCTTCTATTGTCAAATTTTGCTGCTGTAGCCCATCCGCAGGTTGGACGTGTTGTGTGTTCAGAGTTGCTCTTCTGCAGACCTCGGTTGTAACGAGTGATTATTTGAGTTACTGTTGCCTTTCGATCAGCTGGAACCAGTCTGGCCATTCTCCTCTGACCTCTGGCATCATCAAGGCATTTGCGCCCACAGAACTGCCGCTCACTGGATATTTTCTCTATTTCAGACCATTCTCTGTAAACCCTAGAGATGGTTGTACTTGAAAATCCCAGTAGATCAGCAGTTTCTGAAATACTTAGACCAGCCCGTCTGACACCAACAACCATGCCACACTCAAAGTCACTTAAATCGCCTTTCTTCCCCATTCTGATGCTCAGTTTGAACTGCAACAGATCGTCTTGACCATGTCTACATGCCTGAATGCATTGAGTTGCTGCCATGTGATTTGCCGATTAGAAATTTGCATTAACGAGCAGTTCAAATATGAACTTGTATGACTTACATGTTATTTTGATATATTTCCATGCATCTAACTAATCTTTGTATTCATTCATTCATTCATTCATTTTTTTTCGGCTTAGTCCCTTTATTAATCCGCCATGAACCGCCAACTTTTCCAGCACATGTTTTACACAGCGGATGCCCTTCCAGCTGCAACCCATCTCTGGGAAACATCCATAAACACTCATACACTACGGACAATTTAGCTTTAGCCTACCCAATTCACCTGTACCGCATGTCTTTGGACTTGTGGGGGAAACCGGAGCACCCGGAGGAAACCCACGCGAACACAGGGAGAACATGCAAACTCCACACAGAAACGGCAACTGACCCAGCCGAGGCTCGAACCAGTGACCTTCTTGCTGTGAGGCGACAGCACTACCTATAACTTTGTATTCAATAAATTCAAATAATGTTTGTTTTTTTAAACCACACTTGGGGTCAGGAGAGTTCACCTGACTGAAGATTCACCTGTATATCCCAGAGAAGAGAGAGAGAAGAGAGAGAGAGAGAGATACTAAAATGTTCCCTCTCATGTCCAATAACTCATCACTCTTAAACAAACAAGCACACACACACTTTTCCATGGATTTTTCCCTCACACACACCTTGCCGTTCACACGCCTCCCAGTCTCGCCCTCCTGCTCAGACCTGTCGACCGAAACTACATCACTCAGCAGTGTGTGTGAGTGTGTGCATGTTTGTGTGAGAGTGTGTTTTGGTGAGTATGTGTGTCTGTGGGTTTTTGCATATGTTTGTACGAGTCTTCATGTGTGTGTGTGTGTGTGTGTGTGTGTCTATTTGTGTGAGAGTGTTTGTGCATCTATGAGTATTTGTTTGTGTATCTGTGTGAGTGTGTCTGCATGTGAGTGTGTTGTGTTTGCATGAGTGTGCATGTGAGTGTGTGTTTGCTCATGTTGTAAGTGTGTGTTTGGATGAGTCTGTTGTGAGTGAATGTGTATGTGTGTGTGTGCGCATGTGCATGTGTGTTGTGTATGCGTTTGTGTGTATGTGTGGGTTTTCGTGGTTATGTGCTGTGAATGAGTGCGTAAGTGTGTGTTTTTATGTGTGTGTGTGTGTGTGTGTGTGGTGGTTTACTTGAGTTTGTGTTTGCATGAATGGGAATGTGTGTATGCATTTGTGTGTTTGCGTATGTGTGTGTATTTGCATGAGTCTGTGTTTGTGTGTGTGTGTGTGTGTGTGTGTGTGTTTGCCTGCATGTGTGAGTGTGCATGTGTGTGCTTGCATGAGTGTTTGTGTATGTGTTTGCTTGCATGAGTGTTTGTGTATGTGTTTGCTTGCATGGATGTGTGTGCTTGCTTGAGTGTGCATGTGTGTTGTGTGTGTTTGGTTGGATGTGTGTTTGTGTGAGAATGTGTTGTGCTTGTGAGTGTGTGTGTTTGCCTGAGTGTGCATATGTAGTACGTGTCTTCATGTGAGTGTGTGTGTGTGTGTGTGTGTGTGTGTGTGTGTGTGTGTGTGTGTGTGTGTGTGTGTGTCTATTTGTGTGAGAGCGTTTGTGCATCTATGAGTATTTGTTTGTGTATCTGTGTGAGTGTGTCTGCATGTGAGTGTGTTTGAGTGAGTGTGTTGTGTTTGCATGAGTGTGCATGTGAGTGTGTGTTTGCTCGTGTTGTGAGTGTGTGTTTGGATGAGTGTGTTGTGAGTGAACGTGTATGTGTGTGTATGCATGAGTGTGTGCGCATGTGCATGTGTGTTGTGTATGCGTTTGTGTGTATGTGTGGGTTTTCATGGTTATGTGCTGTGAACGAGTGCTTGAGTGTGTGTTTTCATGTGTGTGTGTGTGTGCGTGTGTGTGTGTGGTGGTTTACTTGAGTTTGTGTTTGCATGAATGGGCATGTGTGTATGCATTTGTGTGTTTGTGTATGTGTGTGTATTTGCATGAGTCTGTGTTTGTGTGTGTGTGTGTGTGTGTGTGTGTGTGTGTTTGCCTGCATGTGTGAGTGTGTATGTGTGTGCTTGCATGAGTGTTTGTGTATGTGTTTGCTTGCATGGGTGTGTGTGCTTGCTTGAGTGTGCATGTGTGTTGTGTTTGTTTTGTTGGATGTGTGTTTGTGTGAGAATGTGTTGTGCTTGTGAGTGTGTGTGTTTGCCTGAGTGTGCATATGTAGTATGCATTTGCATGTATGTGGGTTTTTGCATATGTTTGTACGTGTCTTCATGTAAGTGAGTGTGTGTGTGTGTGTGTTTATTTGTGTGAGAGCGTTTGTGCATCTATGAGTATTTGTTTGTGTATCTGTGTGAGTGTGTCTGCATGTGAGTGGGTTTGAGTGAGTGTGTTGTGTTTGCATGAGTGTCCATGTGAGTGTGTGTTTGCTCGTGTTGTGAGTGTGTGTTTGGATGAGTGTGTTGTGAGTGAATGTGTATGTGTGTGTATGCATGAGTGTGTGCGCATGTGCATGTGTGTTGTGTATGCGTTTGTGTGTATGTGTGGGTTTTCGTGGTTATGTGCTGTGAATGAGTGCGTGAGTGTGTGTTTTCATGTGTGTGTGTGTGTGTGTGTGTGTGTGTGTGTGGTGGTTTACTTGAGTTTGTGTTTGCATGAATGGGGATGTGTGTATGCATTTGTGTGTTTGCGTATGTGTGTGTATTTGCATGAGTCTGTGTTTGTGTGTGTGTGTGTGTGTGTTTGCCTGCATGTGTGAGTGTGTATGTGTGTGCTTGCATGAGTGTTTGTGTATGTGTTTGCTTGCGTGAGTGTGCATGTGTGTTGTGTGTGTTTGGTTGGATGTGTGTTTGTGTGATTGTGTGTTTTTGCATATGTTTGTACATGTCTTCATGTGAGTGTGTGTGTGTGTGTGTGTGTGTGTGTGTGTGTGTGTCTATTTGTGTGAGAGCGTTTGTGCATCTATGAGTATTTGTTTGTGTATCTGTGTGAGTGTGTCTGCATGTGAGTGTGTTTGAGTGAGTGTGTTGTGTTTGCATGAGTGTGCATGTGAGTGTGTGTTTGCTCGTGTTGTGAGTGTGTGTTTGGATGAGTGTGTTGTGAGTGAATGTGTATGTGTGTGTATGCATGAGTGTGTGCGCATGTGCATGTGTGTTGTGTATGCGTTTGTGTGTATGTGTGGGTTTTCGTGGTTATGTGCTGTGAATGAGTGCGTAAGTGTGTGTTTTCATGTGTGTGTGTGTGTGTGTGTGTGTGTGTGGTTGTTTACTTGAGTTTGTGTTTGCATGAATGTGCATGTGTGTATGCATTTGTGTGTTTGCGTATGTGTGTGTATTTGCATGAGTCTGTGTTTGTGTGTGTGTGTGTGTGTGTGTTTGCCTGCATATGTGAGTGTGTATGTGTGTGCTTGCATGAGTGTTTGTGTATGTGTTTGCTTGCGTGAGTGTGCATGTGTGTTGTGTATGTGTTTGCTTGCATGAGTGTGTGCGCATGTGCATGTGTGTTGTGTATGCGTTTGTGTGTATGTGTGGGTTTTCGTGGTTATGTGCTGTGAATGAGTGCGTAAGTGTGTGTTTTCATGTGTGTGTGTGTGTGTGTGTGTGGTGGTTTACTTGAGTTTGTGTTTGCATGAATGGGCATGTGTGTATGCATTTGTGTGTTTGCATATGTGTGTGTATTTGCATGAGTCTGTGTTTGTGTGTGTGTGTGTGTGTGTGTGTGTGTGTGTGTGTGTGTTTGCCTGCATATGTGAGTGTGTATGTGTGTGCTTGCATGAGTGTTTGTGTATGTGTTTGCTTGCGTGAGTGTGCATGTGTGTTGTGTATGTGTTTGCTTGCATGGGTGTGTGTGCTTGCTTGAGTGTCCATGTGTGTTGTGTGTGTTTGGTTGGATGTGTGTTTGTGTGAGAATGTGTTGTGCTTGTGAGTGTGTGTGTTTGCCTGAGTTTGCATATGTAGTATGCATTTGTGTGTATGTGTGTTTGTGTGTGTCTGTGTTTGATTACGTTAGTATGTGTGTGTTTGCATGAGTGTGTGTTTGTGTGAGTGTGCATGTTTGTTGTGTATGCATTTGTGTGTATGTGTGTGTTTGTGAGTGTGTTGTTGATGTGTTTGTGTGTGTGTGTGTGTGTTTGCATGAGTCTGTCTGTTTGATTGTGTTAGTGTGTGTGTGTGTATGTGTGTGGTTGCATGAGTGTGTGTTTGTGTGAGTGTGCATGTTTGTTGTGTATGCTTTTGAGTGTATGTGTCTGTTTGTGAATGTGTTGTTTATGTGTTTGTGTGTGTGTGCATGAGTCTATGTGTTTGTTTGCGTTAGTGTGTGTATGTTTTCATGAGTGTGAATGTGTGTGTTTGTGTGAGTGTGCATGTTTGTTGTGTATGCCTTTGTGTGTGTTTGTAAATGTGTGTGTGTGTTTGCATGACTGTGTGTTTGGTTACGTTAGTATGTGTGTTTGCATGAGTGTGTGTTTGTGTGAGTGTGCATGTTTGTTGTGTATGCCTTTGTGTGTATGTGTGTGTTTGTGAGCGTGTTGTTTATGTGTTTGTGTGTTGTGTGTGTTTGCATGAGTCTGTGTGTTTGATTGCGTTAGTGTGTGTGTGTGTTTGTTTGAGTGTGTGTTTGTGTGAGTGTGCATGTCTGTTGTGTATGCCTTTGTGTGTGTTGTTTATGTGTTTATGTGTTTGTGTGTGTTTGCATGAGTCTGTGTGTTTGATTGCGTTAGTGTGTATGTGTGTGTTTGTGAGTGTGTTGTTTATGTGTTTGTGTGTGTTTGCATGAGTCTGTGTGTTTGATTGTGTTAGTGTGTGAGTGTGTGTGTGTGTGTGTGTGTGTGCGTGTGTGTGTGTGTGTGTGTTTGCATGAGTGTGGATGTGTGTGTTTGTGTGAGTCTGTGTTTGATTACGTTAGTATGTGTGTGTGTTTGCATGAGTGTGGATGTGTGTGTTTGTGTGAGTCTGTGTTTGATTACGTTAGTATGTGTGTGTGTTTTCATGAGTGTGAATGTGTGTGTTTGTGTGAGTGTGCATGTTTGTTGTGTATGCCTTTGTATGTATGTGTGTGTTTGTGAGTGTGTTGTTTATGTGTTTGTGTGTGTTTGCATGAGTCTGTGTGTTTGATTGTGTTAGTGTGTGTGTGTGTGTGTGTGTTTGCATGAGTGTGCATGTGTGTGTCTGTGTTTGATTACATTAGCATGTGTGTGTGTTTGCATGAGTGTGTGTGAGTGTGCATGTTTGTTGTGTATGCCTTTGTGTGTATGTGTGTGTTTGTGCGTGTGTTGTTTATGTGTTTGTGTGTGTTTGCCTGAATCTGTGTGTTTGATTGCGTTATTGTGTGTGTGTGTTTGCATGAGTGTGCATGTGTGTGTTTGTGAGTCTGTGTTTGATTACGTTAGTATGTGTGTGTGTTTGCATTAGTGTGTGTTTGTGTGAGTGTGCATGTTTGTTGTGTATGCCTTTGTGTGTATGTGTGTGTTGTTTATACGTTTGCATGAGTCTGTGTGTTTGATTGCGTTAGTGTGTGTGTTTGTGTGAGCCTGTGTTTGATTGCGTTAGTGTGTGTGTGTGTTTGCATGAGTGTGTGTTTGTGTGAGTGTGCATGTATGTTGTGTATGCCTTTGTTAGTATGTGTGTGTGTGTGTGTGTGTTTGCGTAAGAATGTGTCGTGCTTGTGAGTGTGTATGTGGGGGTTTGCATGGGTTTGTTTGTACGTGCATGTGTGTTTTTGTTTGTGTGTGTATGTTTGTATTAGTGTGTGTTGTGTATGCGTTAGCATGATTATGTGTTGCGATTAAGTGTGTGTGTGTGTGTGTGTGTGTGTGTGTGTGTGTGTGTGTGTGTGTGTGCATTGGCACTTGCTCCAATTTCACATGATCACCACTTCAAAGTGGGCACACCTTGCGTCATTATTCTTACACTATTAAATATTCACACACACACTAAAGTAAGACGCTTTAAACACTTTAATTTTAAAAGGCACCAAAATCACAAAAATATCTGACGTACAACTCACGCTCTATATAAACACAGCGCACATTATTAACACAATATCCACTCATTGCACGTGTCATTATTACTGGAAGGTAGACATCTGAGTCTAATTTAAACTAAACAAATGTGCACAACCCTAATAATATTGACTAGAATGGAGGTCATACATCATACAGTGACCCCAAAAGTAGGACAATTGAAATGTCATTACAATAATAAAATCCTGCAGCGTTTTATTGCAGACTATTATTGATGCATTAATGTTTCTTAGATACATTTTTGGAATATTTGGTTTACATGTTTTTCAACTTTAAAATAGCGGTAATTTTGTTGCACTTTTATTAGTTCTTAATAATTTATTCATAATTTATTATATTTATTTTATATTTATATTTATTTTATTATTTATTTATTTATTATATTATATATTTATTATATTGATATAAAATATCTGTTTTTTAAATTAGTTAACATTTATTTGGTGTTCATTTCTAACGTTTTACATCTTTAACGCTTTAGTAATTTTGTTGCACTTTTATTAGTTCTTAATAAATGTGACATTACGTATTATTATATATTATATAACATTTTATATAAAATATATATTTTTATATTAGTTAACATTTATTTGGTTTTCTTTTCTAATGTTTTTCAACTTTAAAATTTTATTAATTTTGTTGCACTTTTATTAGTTCTTAATAATTTTACATAATATTTTATTCTATATTTTAAACAAAATATACATTTTTATATTTAATTAGTTAACATTTATTTGGTTTCGATTTATTGCATTCAAAATAAAAAGTCTGTTTTGACAATTTAAGTGTACTATGTATATATATACACTACCTGACAAAAGTCCGGTTTTATCCAAGTTTTAGGAACAACAAATAATAACTTGACTTCTAGTTGATCATTTGATATCAGAAGTGGCTTATATGAAAGGCAAAGGCCTCTAGATGACGCTTATTTGACCAAAATAAAATATGATCATACCTTGATTTTAATTAGGACAGTAAGGTCTGACATTGCTTAGACCAAAGTCTTGTGACTGAACAGAAATAATGTCCAGTATAGAATATAAAGTCATGCTGCATTGGAAGCAGAATGAATATTGTGTCTGACTCCATCATGAGCTTGGAGGACTGCATCCATATATCTCTACACTGACTCAAATCACTTATTAGTAAAGTCATCTGGAATGGCAAAGAAATCGTTCTTGCAGGACTCCCAGAGTTCATCAAGACTCTTTGGATTCATCTTCAATGCCTTCATCTTACCCCAGACATGCTCAATAATGTTCATGTCTGGTGATTGGGCTGGCCAATTCTGGAGCACCTTGACCTTCTTTGCTTTCAGGAGCTGTGATGTGGAGGCTGAAGTATGAGAAGGAGCGCTATCCTGCTGAAGAATTTGCCCTCTCCTGTGGTTTGTAATGTAATGTGCAGCTCAAATGTCTTGATACCTCAGGCTGTTGTCATCCACTCTGCAGATCTCTCGCACGCCCCCATACTGAATGTAACCCCAAACCATGATTTTTCCTTCACCAAACTTGACTGATTTCTGTGAGAATCTTGGATCTATGCGGGTTCCAGTAGGTCTTCTGCAGTATTTGTGATGATTGGGATGCAGTTCAACAGATGATCCATCAAAAAAAAATTGACCTTCTGCCACTTTTCCAAATGATCAACTAGAAGTTAAATTATTATTTGTTTCTCTTACAAGTGGGATCCACGACAAGACTTTTGTCAGGTAGTGTATACACATGCATGCATATATTTATGAAAATGTTTATTTATCTTTAGATATTATATATATACGTGTGTGTGTTTATGATATAAATTATATTAAACTGTAAATATCTATGTAACAAAGTTGTTTTATATAGTTTTTTTTATGCATGTTTGTGTATCACATATATATACACACACACACATATGTCAAAACAAACTTTTATTTTGGATGCCCTTAATTGCAATTAACCTTTGCCCAGCACTAAATATATATTATATAATATTCATTCATTCATTTTATTTTCGGCTTAGTCCCTTTATTAATCTGGGGTCGCCACAGCGGAATGAACCGCCAACTTATCCAGCATGTTTTCACGCAGCGGATGCCCTTCCAGCTGCAACCCATCATTGGGAAACATCCATACACACTCATTCAGACACATACACTACGGACAATTTTAGCCTACCCAATTCACCTATAGCGCATGTCTTTGGACTTGTGGGGCGAAGCCGGAGCACCCGGAGGAAACCCACGCCAACACGGACAGAACATGCAAACTCCACACAGAAATGCCAACTGACCCAGCCGAGGCTCGAACCAGCAACCTTCTTGCTTTGAGGCGACAGCACTACCTACTGCGCCACTGCATCGCCTTATTATTATATAATATAGTTGATATGAAATATATACTTTTACATTATATTAGTTAACATTAAAAGTAACAAAAATAAATTACAATAACTGAACCCTCTGCTGTTGTAGCCTTAAGTGACTTATTTTGTGCATGTTTCTGTAAAATGAATGCTACTTGGTTTGACATTTTGTTTTCTAAAGCAATGACATTCATGCGTACGTTTTGCGGCCACTGTACAGAATTAGAAATGGGTTTGCAATCTTCATTAATGCAAAACACTGTAAGGCAATAAACATGAAACACAAGTCGCACGCCTACATTAAAACTATAAGAACCTGAATCTCCAAAGCACAAAGCTAACCTGTAAACAAGACTGCAAAGGTTTTATTTTTATGCTGACATCAGCGCCCTCTAGTGTCTGATCTACAACAGCACACATTTCACATTCTCATCAATAGGATTTGTTTCCGACCCTACAGGTCAATTGAGGCACTGCATGTAAAATTAAAGGGATAGTTCACCCAAAAATAAAAATTTAGTCACTATTTACTCACTTTCAGTGGTTATAAACCTTTATGAGTATCTTTATTCTGTTAAACACTAAAGTAAATATTCTAAAGAAAGTTGGATACAATCATTAACTTCCACAGTAAGAAAAGAAATACTATGGAAATCAATGGTTACTGGTTTTCAGCATTTTTCAAAATATCTTCTTTTGTGTTTAACAGAAGAAAGAAACTCATAAACATTTGAAACGTGAGCAAATGATGACAGATTTTTCATTTTTGGGTGAACTATCCCTTTAATTTGACAATATTTCATTCAAAGATTACTACTATGTTCACACGTACAGATAAAATCAAAATTATTCGCCCTCCTGTGAATATCTAAAAAATATCTAGTCAAATGTTATGTACTGTCATCATGGCAAAGATGAAATAAATCAGTTGTTAGAGATGAGTTATTAAAACTATTATGTATAATGTGTTGAAACAATCTTCTCTCCGTTAAATAGAAATTAGGGGGAAAATATACAGGGGGTCTAGTAATTCTGACTTCAACTGTATGTATTTATATGCAGTGTTCAAACTAATATATACTGATAGTAATACGGAATTTGAATATGAATAGCTTATATGTGCCTACATTAGCTTATATCACTCGTTATAATCCATGGCTTTAAATATTCTTCAGTAAATGATCAAGTTCTCCGTCTGACCGGTTTAATCTAGTTGAGTTCTGGTGTGTCTGTGTTGGATCGACAGCGGCGCTTCGGTCCAGGCGGAGCTTCAGGTACGTGAGCCAGTGGATCCGGACGAATCAAAAACCTGCAGAAGATAATGAGTGATTGAAGTGTGAGTTTAGATCATCATGCTTGGCACTGAGATGTCTGTGCGTGCGTGTGTGTGTGTGTGTGTGTGTGTGTGTGTGTGTGTGTGTGTGTGTGTGTGTGTGTGTGTGTGTGTGTGTGTGTGTGTGCGTATTTTAATGAGAAAAATTTTGTTTGTGGATCAGGATTTGCTGCTTTTATGAGGATCAAATGTTGCTTACAGTTGCCCATACAGAAATCTGATATATGGCAATATATGCAAATTAAATATCATACAAATTCATATTTGTATTTCATAGTCAGTATTCCAACATTTAATATTTGAAATTTGGTCTCATTTGCAAAATATATTTTAAAAATGGCCATTTACCATTTATTTTTTCAATCATTGAAATAATTATGTTTATGTATATGTATGTGTATATATACAGTTAAAACCAGAAGCTCTAAAAACGTTTACGATTTTAGGTCTGTTAGGATTACCTAAATCATTTACATTTGCTAAATGCCAGAATAATGAGAGTATTTTTTATTAATTTCTAGACAGTCAAAAGTTTACATAATTTCCTTGGTATTTTTTAGCTTTGCTTTTAAACTGTATGACTTTGGTCAAATGTTTTGGGTATCCTTCCACAAGCTTCTCACAATAGTTTGCAGGAATTTTGGCTCATTCCTCCTGACAGAATTGGTGTAACTGAGTCAGATTTGTTTGCTGTCTTGCTCGCACAAGCTTTTTCAACTCTGTCCACAAATTGTCTATAGGATTGAGCTCAAGGCTTTGTGATGGCCACTCCAAAACATTCACTCTGTTGTCCTTAAAGCACATTTTCACTAATTTGGCAGTATGCGTAGGGTCATGGTCTGTTTGGAAGACCCATTTGTGGCCAAGTTTGAATTTCCTGGCTGATGTCTTAAGATGTTGCTTCAGTATTTCTACATAATGTTCTTTCTTCATGATGCCATCTATGCTGTGAAGTAGACCAGTCCCTCCTGCAGCAAAACAGCCCCACAACATGATGCTGCCGCCCCCATACTTCACAGTTGGGATGGTGTTCCTAGGATTGTAAGCTTTCCCTTTGTCCTCCAAATGTATCACTGGTCATTACGGCCAAACAGTTCAATCTTAGTTCCATCAGACCACAGGACATGTCTCCAAACATTAGTCTTTTTCCCAGTGTAATTAAGCCAATTGTAATCTGGCTTTTCTGTTGATTCTGGCTTGTTGATTTTCCCATGTTGTCACACAAGGAAGCAGTGTGTTTGAGGTTTTCCTTAAATACCATCTACAGTTGTGCCTCCAATTAACTCAAATGTTGTCAAATAGCCAATCAGACACTTCTAAAACCTTGACACCATCATCTGAGCTTTTTCAGAGGCATAATAATCTTAATGCATGTAAACTTGACTTTCAAGAAAAGTTATAACAATTTTTCAAAAAATCTCTCTCTCATTATTCTGCTATTAAGCAGAACAGAAACAAATGTGATAATCCTGACTTAATATCACAGTAGTGATGTTTACAGTAGCCCAAAACATGAATCAGGACTCTTATTATATTCTATTATAATCAGTACCATTATATTCTATACTTACAATTAATTTGAAGTATAATGCAGTTAATAAAAGGTATGTGTGCATGAGTGTATTTGCTAGTGATGGCTGCTTTCGAAACACTGCTTCATGAAGCTTCAAAACCTTTATACATTTTTATAGCAAATTTGCAAGATCATGTGATTTCAGTAAACGGGGCCTTGTTACATCATAAATCTTTTAAAACGTTTAGAAAATTCAATAACTCTCCACATTCTCCAAAACAAGTATGCAGCTTCATTCAGATCGCCTCCTGGTGGAGAATCACTCAACAGGTTTCATAGTTTTTACCTGATCTCCAATCAGTTTTACAAGTTTGTAGACGTTTTAATGAGACATGTCCAAAATGAAAAGGAATAATATTTGATAATAGTCAATAGTCTCTTGTTGGCCTGTTTAGTAGTGATCACAATGGAAGCAAAAATATATAAGCCTTGAAATTTGAAGAATTGTAAAGACAACTAAGAATGATATTAATGATATTATTTAATGATATTATTAATTAATGATATTAGATGATAAGTGCGTTTATACTTTTAATTTAAAGTTTGCAATATGTTTGAAAGTCAATTCTAATGCATGTCTAATGTGAGTTTTGATGCATTTACACAGTTTTGATCACCAGGGGCAGGGCTTTACATTAACACCGGCCAACCCGCCAAATGCGGGTAGATTTCAGTGGTGGCGGGTAAGACAGACACTCCCACTAGCCACTTTGGCTGGTTAAAAATTATTTTCCCGGATAATAATTCATAAAAGCAGGGTTCAACAATAAGGATGGTCCAATATTCATGCAAAGGCGATCTTAGAATTGAGAAGCAACACGACTGAAAAAAATAATTGCGGTCGCGTGAGCAATAAAAAAGCAGATGAATACCGAATGAAAGGATGATCACTCGCGCTAACAGCTGAGGTGATGCGCGCGACTGTTTAAAACGCGTGCACGCTCCCGTTTCCTTGCGTGAAGCAACTGTGTTTAGAAACACAGCTGATGTGATCGGTTCTCTTTCCAATAGACTAGACAAAAAGTGATGAACATGCACCCACAGCCTTGCTGCTTTCAAGAGCTCCAGATTTGTATTTTTGTAAGCAGCACCAGTTGCTTTCGCTTTCACCATTATAGAACAGATTATTTATGGGTCTAACGTTAACCGCATGCGTTATAATCTTTTCATTATCACACGGTATGTTTTTTACCTGCTTTCTTTTGCGTAATGTGGTTTAATTATAATTTTTTGCAATAACATTGCTTTAATGGGAGATTAACTCCCCATTTATGTGTAGTTAACTGGTGATCTGGGACCTTTAGCCAGAACAGATTACTGTGCATATGTTTTGTTAAATAAAAAGTATAGTAAACAGCTATATTATGCTTGTTTTGACACATTTAAAATGTGTGGGTAAGAAATAATTAATTGTTTATGTTTGGTGTGGTCAGAGATAAATTTGGTAAATCCTTCATTTTGAGCTCTGAAAATGATGTGAAATAAAAACTAATTGTAATGAAACCATGACCCATTTGCTCATGAACATTTAGCAAGCTCATATACGACACACAAAAAGTGAAATGAATGAGGCATGTGGAGATAACGCAACATCTAAATCAAGTCATTTTAGCATGTCAAAGTCAAATTTTCTGAACAAGAAAATTGTGGCTAGTGAAAATGGCGAGTGGCTAGTAATGTTGGAAATCTACTAGCCACAATGGCTGGTGATCGAAAAAGTTAATGTAAAGCCCTGACCAGGGGCCTCATGTATGAACGCTGCGTACGCACAAAAACTTTGCGTACGCCAGGTTTCAAGCTCACGTTTGGATTTACTAACGATGAAATTAATGAGAATGTGCGTTGGTCTGCGCCAACTTCATGTCTGGGGTTTGTGTATTTCTTGTGTGTGTTTGTTTTATTTCCATTGGCGACTCCTAGAGGCAGTTATGTTAAATTGCACACTACAAAATATCGCACCAACACATGTGAAAAACATTGCTATTAATTTATAATTGATAAAATGGGCTAATTGACACATTTAAATTTTTTTTTTTACCAATTATGTGATTTAAAACATATAAAAGCATTTGCAAATGTATATAATATTGTGGCAAGGTGACCTTGGTCAACCCATGATTCATTCATCCTCACAAACGCGTGATGGGTGGCTTCTTGGTGAGTGATGTATTTAAAAGATATTATTCCAGCTAAGTTTTTTTTATTTTATTTTACTGAGCGTAATTATTATCAGGAGACCGTGGTTATCCATTAAAGACGTGGCTGTTAACCCCCCTCAACAACCCACAAAACTGACCAAGAGCGCAGATACAATGATGCCCATTCTCGCAATGGGTCAGCGGGTGATTGGGCAGCTGAAATGCCGGTAGCGCTGCCTTGATAAGAGCGGAGGAAAGCTGCTATACCGCCCTAACAAAGTGTAATCTAATACATCTCCCACAGACATGGATACTACTCCAGACAGTAAAGTGTCGCCCCCAAAAGAGGCAACTCTCTCCTCAAAGAGTTTGAGTTCAGCATCTCCTGTTCCCCCGCCTGTTCGGTCCACACTTCGACGGTGCACTGCTGTTCTCCTCTTAACCTGCACCTTTACATCGGACCATTTCTTTTTTAATTCACTCACAGCGCAATGTTTAGACCCCACTGCGTTAACCGCATCAGCTAAACTCTCCCACTCTATTTTTTTCTTTTGTTATTAATTCCGGAGGACAAACTTACAAATAACACAGTTTTTCTCCGGTCTACCTCTGACAGGAGCACCTCCAATTCACATTCTGTGAAGTTTCTCTTCTTGCTTGCTTTTACCATTGCTTTCTTCGTTTGGTTTTGCCAAAGTATGCCACAGAGATGACTCTCTGTGGTCATTAAAAATCCCATGGCACTTCTCGTAAAGAGTAGGGGTGTAACCCCGGTGTCCTGGCCAAAGTCCATCAATCGGCTCTTACCCATCATGGCCTCCTAATCATCCCTATCCACCGAATAGGCTCTATCACTGTCTCTTCACTCCACTAATAGCTGGTGTGTGGTGAGCACACTGGCGCCGTTGTCCTGTGGCTGCCGTCGCATCATCCAAGTGGATGCTACACACTGGTGGTGGTGTGGAGAGACCCCCCTCATGATTGTGAAGCGCTTTGGGTGTATGGCCATACACAATAAATGCGCTATATAAATACACATTACATTACATTACAAAGTAGAGTCATTATCATATTCATATGGGGGAGGAGGCAGGAAGGGATTTAGCGCTCGTGCACGTGCGCTCAGTTTCACGTTAATTCGCATGTACAAAGAGAATATGCGTGGGATTCCGCGTACGCAGTGTTTCATACATCTGATTTTTTTACTGCGTACGCACATTTACAGCTTTGTCCGTACGCGATTCAATGCAAGTCTTTGTACATGAGGGCCCAGGTGTCCCTAGAATGTTATGTTTCGAACTCTTCCAATAAGTGAATCATTTTGCGAAGCAACTGGTTAAATAGTTTAGAAGCTTTGAAAAGCGTTGTTTCTGCCATTACTAGTATTTGTGTGTTTGTATCAGTTTTCTACATACACAACATCATTGAGCTGCAGCAGCGTGTCGGGGGCGGGGTTTATGAGCACATATGAGATGGAGTTCTGCTGGTCATTCAACTCATCTGCAACAGAGATTGGTGGAAACATCTGTCAGTCAAACAGCATGGGCGTGGCTAAAGTTCCACAGGACTTTCAAAGATGGAGTACAAGTAGAATTGCAAGTTTATCACATAACGTAAGATACTGCAACTTGGTATGTTGCATGAGTTAGTGTCCAGACATAAGAGAAACTTTTACACACTGGAAGGAATAAGGGATTTAAATACTTACGGAGTATGAATATGACTTGCATGAGTTTAAAGGGAACCATTTATGCTCCTTTTTATAAGATGTAAAATCTGATGTCCCTAGAGTGAGTGTGTGTGTGAAGTTTCAGCTCAAAATAACACAAAAATAATGTTTTATAACTCTCTGAAACTGCCCTTTTTAGGCTTTGATGCTAATTGTGCTGTTTTGGTAACTGTCACTTTAAATTCAAATGAGATTGTGCTCTTTTTAAAAGAGGGCGGGGTTACAAATGGCTATGTGTCAGTATAGTGGCAGATTTAAAATCAAATCTAATATTTTATGCTAATGAGGGAGAGATGGTCACTAGGGGGCGGGGCTTTCCCCTTCTGATGACACATACAAATGGAGAAAGTCAATCAAAGTGTTTTTCTTATCAAGTATGATTATAAAAGATAGAATTAATTCATTTTTTTCCATTAGAGACTGGTTATATTCACACACTGTTGTCGCACAACTATATTTAAACCCCTTATAAAAGTGATTTTTGCATAGTAGGACCCCTTTAAATAAATAAAACACAGCAAAGGATGGCTTTTACCTTGCAAATAGCCCAAATTAACTCGGTTCATCACATCACTGGCTGTTAAATTTGTGACATCTTCTAAACAGATGGAAAAAAATGCAAGACAGAAAACAAAGCATTTTTTAGTCAAAGTTCATATCTGGAAACATCATTTATGACATTGTTTTTTTTCATAACTACGAATGTAACCACATATTCGTGATGCTATATAAATCTGTGCTTGCAATCAGTTTTGTTTTCCTAATCTCACACAGTCAAGTAAAATATGATACGAGTGGAAAGTAGGACAGGGCTTAATTTTATCCATCAGGAATTTGTGAAAGGAGAGGGTCATGGTGGTTACAGCCTCTTTATCATGCAAAAATAAACATTTTGAATTGGATAGATCTTCTAGTTTGCTATGTTAGATAAAAAGTTCACCGCCCAAAAATGTATTTTATTATAATTTAATTAAACCTTTAATTGTTGCAAACTTTTATAAGTTTCTTTCTTCTTTTGAACACGAATAAAGGTATTTAGAAAAATACTTGTAACCATTGACTCCATAGTATTTGTTTTTCCGACTATGGAAGTCAATGGTTACAGGTTTCCAACATTTTTCAAAATATCTTCTTTTGTGTTCAACAGAAGAAAGAAACTCATAGAGCAGGGGTCTCAAACTCAACTTAGAGTCTTGGTGGGGCTGGGCCGCATCAGGTTTTCCACAAGAAATTAATTATATTTTTTAATTTGTTTATTTTTTCATCTTATTTTGTGTTAAAAAAAATTAAAATAATAAGATTTAAGAAAATTGGAGTTTTTTTTTAATACCAAAAAAAAGATGGAAAAAATAAACAAATTAAAAATTAATGAAAAAATAATTCAATCAGTAATAAATAATAATAATAACAACAACAACAACAACCATAATAATAATATCAATAATAATAAAAAATAGATTTACAGTTATCTGCCTTGCTGTTGTTACAGGGAAAAGAAGCAGCCCTGTGTTGTTGTCATTTGTTTTGACTACTTTTACATCATATAGAAATATATATAATGTTTATTGTGTGAGGCGATGCAAATACAATGCAGGTAGAGCGAATGACCCACAAATAACGGTGCGACCCTATAATTGGTCCGGGTTACCGGGGACTCTTATTGCCGATGGACAGATATGTGACTGCAGACCATAGATATATACACTAGATATCACGTAGGGACCCTGAGCATGCTTCAATAGCGCCGCCACATTGGTGCAGTGCTCCTAGGACAAATGTCATTCAACCGCACTAGTCAAGACAGTGTGCCAATGTGAAGATGCTGGACTTTAGCGCTGTGTACGGGTGTAGTAACGAGCAAACAAAGAAAACGAACCACAAAGGCAGAACATTTCATAGGTAAGATTTCGTTTTTTATGTTTTTGTATGTTATGAACTTTTGTGCTTAACAAGTAATGTTATTGATGATAATACAGCCTCTTGCTGCATTCACCATAAGGCAAAGTAGCACCAACTCGCACTAAATTCTAGGCTTATGCTATTTTGCTGAATAAAATAAGCAAACTATGTTATGAAATATGACAAGAAGATGCTGCAGTGCTAGAAACTTGTATTATTGTCAGCTAAGTGAACGAGTCGTTCATAACGGAGATTCATTCACAAACGAATCACCCCCTCTGTCAGAATGAGAAGTGAAAGCAGGAGAGGGGGTGTGTTTCAGGACATGGATTAGATCAAATTAAACAGGGAAGGAGGGTAATGCATTTCCATCCACACAAACACTCACTCTTTGTCAGGAATGCCCATGCGGTCACATCCATCAATGTAGAAAAGTGATGTAAAATTATAATAATTCGTAATTGAAAAAAATATTTGCATACGGACCACCGGGGAAAACTCCCGATCATAGATATATGTGTATATGTGTATTTCTCTGGCTTTGGATGGCCACAGTCCTCCACTTCACCTTGGTCCCGCATTCATTTCAAAGGAGCGCTACCCTGTACTAAAATGGCGGCTCTATTGACGCATTCGTTCTAATAGACAACAGCAGACGACTACATTAGGCTGCATTGAGTTACTTTTCTTTTCTCCCGCAACATACGCATCACTTTGATTTCTTTTCTGCTCACTGCACGCGAAACAATAACCACCAACTAATGAGAGTGATTGTAAACGCAAGAAAGATGATTGGTTGAAAAGATTGTTCAGGACCAATAGTTAAACGTGAATTTTGCTTTAACTAGCGCATGGTGACTACCATCATGCGTGCACGCGCACACAATCCACACAGCCTTCGCTGCACTCATTCACACTCTCTCTCTCTCACTCACTCACTCACTCACTCAGGTATTCACCGCGCACAAGTTAATGCCAAATAAATTAAAATAAATACCGGAAAGAAAAATGCAAATATCTGACATTTCCCGGAACAAAATGCAGCTCAAATTAAGCACTGATTTATATACATTTATATATTTATAATGTCCAGCTGGGCAGCAATTTAAACTTTTTTTGAAGTGTTGTGAATGAATGTCCGCATGTGCCCAATAGAAACGAGGCAGCCAGCCAGGCATGGAAGAAAACACTCCATGGCAACACGGCTGTACTTTCACTCATTGGGAAATGTTTCTCTGCCTGCGTCAAACCCAGCTGATGTCCCGCCCCCCGAGAGCCATATACCCCACCGTGATTGGTGGGTTTGTTCAGCTCCACACACACCACTGTAAAGTGCAATCAAGCCCAGATTAAGCATTCAGAGGCCCCTGGGCACAATGTCTTGTAGGCCCCCCTACCTGGCCGCACCCCTATACAGTAGTAGAATTAAAAAAGAAGATTAATATAATATATTTTTAAATAAAATGAATCTATAATGTATTGTCCGCATTTTTTAAATAAATGATATACAGTACATATATATCTAGTCTACAAAGTTAACTTATTTTTAAAGCATTTAAAGCACACTTTGAAAAACAAAATACTAATGCAACTAGTGAAAATTAATGGATTTTTTTATACTTGTTCGAGTTCACTGAAGCAATATTAAGGGTATTTTTAATGTATAACTTCTACAAATTTATAATGCATGTGATTTGGATATAACACCTCTCCAATCCAGTTCTATGACTCTGAGTCCTCTATAATACACACACTTATTAATGATTCCTACTTGTCTTCCTCGTGATGAAGAGTAGGCAAAATCTGATATGTAATGGGGGAAAAAAGAAGAATGAGTTCATCAGACGTTGGATTCGAAACGGGTTCATGATCGATCGCGTCAAAACATGTTGCTATGCGCTTTACGAGCTACGCCAATAACGCTGATGTCTGCTGCGCTCATTACTTATGCTGTCTCTGTCAATCAAACGGTGATGGGCGTGAATCACTCAACTAGCTTATTCCAACGAGGTGCGCTATTTACACTTAGCCTAAATAGACACTCCAAAATCAGCATTTCCCCCCCTCGCATGCCCATTGGTTAATCCGGCCCTGAGTGCAATACATATCAAACTCGTGGGCCGCACTAATTAAACTTTCAAATTATAGCGGGGGCCACAAAGTATCGTCCTGTGAGTTTGAGACCCCTGTCATATAGGTTTAAAAGGAACCTTCTCACTAAAGGTGAGTAAATGGTGAGTAAATTTCATTTATGGTGAACTATCCCTTTAAAAATAAATCAATTATATTAATACATTATTAATAAGGTAAGGTGCGTGGCTTACTGTATCCGCCAGTGTGCAGGCCTAAATGCTGCATGCGGTTTCTGACCAGTTCAGAAAGCTCCTCCCTCTCTGAGCGCCGTAACACACCCAGACGCTGCTGGATGGAGCTGAGGGAGGAGTCGCTCCGCTTTACACTCCGCCTACTGAGACGTCTCGTCCAATGCATGCTCTTCTTTCTCAGCAGCGGGTGATCTGATTGGTCGCTGCTTGAGGAGCTCCGGGTGAGGATCTTTGACTCCTCCCCCTTTTCTCTGGTGTCGTTTAAACCGTCTATGCTGACAGAGCTTTGAAACTGGAGGCAGTGGTAACCATGGAAACACACAAAACAATCGAAAATATTACTAGCGTCGCCATTGCAATGAAAAAAAAAAGTCAAGAAGAAACTGAGTATGCAAGTAATGATCAGTTATTTTATAATTATATATTATAAGTAGGAATCCACAGATTGCTGAGCCCATCATTGAGTCTATTTATTTGCTATATATACACACACACACACACACACACACACACACACACACACACACACACACACACACACACACACACACACACACACACACTTATTCAGTTTTTATATAAAGTTTTGTAAATATTATTGAATATGCAAATGTCTAGATGATTTAAATACAATACATCTTGTAAAGTCATTTCTAAAAACTAATATATATATAAAATTAAGATGGACGGACAGATGAGTGACAGACAGACAAACAGACAGACAGATAGATAGACAGTCAGACAGCTAGCCAGAAACCAGACAGACAGCTAGCCAGACAGACAGTTAGCTAGACAGCCATACAGCTAGCCAGTCAGACAGCTAGCCAGACACACAGCCAGTCAGACAGCTAGCTAGACAGACAGCTAAACAGCTAGCCAGACAGACAGCTAGCCAGACACACAGCCAGTCAGACAGCTAGCTAGACAGACAGCTAAACAGCTAGCCAGACAGACAGCTAGCCAGACACACAGCCAGACAGACAGCCAGTAAGACAGCTAGCCAGACAGACTGACAGCTAGCCAGACAGACAGATAGATAAGACAGTCAGACAGACAGACAGCTAGCCAGAAACCAGACAGAGAGACAGCTAGCCAGACAGACAGCCAGACAGATAGACAGTCAGACAGCTAGCCAGTCAGACAGCCAGACAGCTAGCCAGAAACCAGACAGACAGAGAGACAGCTAGCCAGACAGACAGAGAGACAGTCAGACAGCTAGCCAGAAACCAGACAGACAGTTAGCCAGACAGATAGATAGGCAGTCAGACAGCTAGCCAGAAACCAGACAGACAGAGAGTCAGCTAGCCAGACAGACAGCTAAACAGCTAGCCAGACAGACAGCTAGCCAGACAGACAGCCAGTAAGACAGCTAGCCAGACAGACTGACAGCTAGACAGACAGACAGCTAGCCAGACAGACAGACAGACAGACAGACAGACAGACAGACAGAAAGTTAGCCAAACAGACGGCCAGTCAGACAGCCAGACAGCTAGCCAGACAAACAGCTAGCCAGAAACCAGACAGACAGAGAGACAGACAGCCAGTCAGACAGATAGATAGACAGTCAGACAGCTAGCCAGACAGCTAGCTAGCCAGACAGACAGAAAGTTAGCCAAACAGACGGCCAGTCAGACAGCCAGACAGCTAGCCAGACAGACAGCTAGCCAGAAACCAGACAGACATATAGTCAGAAAGACAAACAGCTAGTCAGACAGCTAGCCAACCAGACATGTACCTCAGGTGGTGCGTGTGACTCGGTGCGGTAGATTCCGATGGGAATCTCTGAACTGGATGAGCAGAACTTCTGGAAGAGTCTCCCGTATGTGCGAATCCAGAGATCAGCCTCGCATATGTGCATCTACACACACATCAATATATCAATATAAAAAACCACTGACAGATCAGCACACTTTGTAACAGTAAACACAAACACAGACTCACAGCACACTTGAATAAATTATTTATAGTGACTAACGTGAACAAAGGTGAATAAATACATAATTGTATTGTTAATTATTTGCTCATGCTAGTAAATACATTAACTAAGGGAACCTTACTGTAAAGTGTTCCCAATATCCCACTGCAGTGTAAAATAAAGCTCCAATAATAATTAGAATGTATTTTGTTCCTTAATGCTGCAGCCCTACTCAGAAAGATGCTTTAGCAATAACAGAATAGTTACAGAACTATACATTTATGCATAGGATGTATCTGACTCCACTTCGTTTGAGCAAAATGTACCCCAATGTATCATCCAGGTGTCACAGATGTAAAACCTACTCAGGATCAATCATGCATGTGTAAGAGTCTAAATTATCCTATGCATTTGTTTATATGGCAAAACATGTATTTCACCAAAAAAAGGTCCATGCTGACTCCAAAGGCAGATACTGATAAGATCAGGGCCTGGTGTGTGGACTCTGGGGGTTTTACGATGTGGTCACATGTTGATTGGTCAGTTTGAATGTCTCAGTATTTGGGCTTTAGTCACATGGTCAAGAAAGGTACAAAATAGCTGGTAAACTTTGCTCTGTCTCTTTTCTTCTCTGCGCTTTCCTGAGCTCTGCTCCTCTCCTTCTCTGGAGGTTATCTTCTCTGGCTCTCTCCCTCTCCCTCTTTGTCTCTCCCTCCCCCTGTCTCTCCCTCTGGTAATTTTAAATTTACATTTAAGCTGGGTACAATTAATATTATATCTTTTTATCATTTCATATTTTATCATTGTATACAGTTATTTCTAACTAATTCAGTTGTAACCATAGAGAATTATTGTCATTAAATGCTTTTATTTTCAAGTATTTGTGAATTACTTTTGATTTAACATCAACACTTAATTGCTCAATATTGCAATAGAATACAATCACATAATATCAACGCTCTCCCACATTTTAAGCTATTAATACTGCCCTTATTTCCGTTTTTGGTATAAGATTGCAGAAGAATGGTTTGACTAGAAATGTACAGTTTTTTACCATCATGCTGATAACTTTTTAGTCGCTCGGCAGAACTACAGTTCGAACCGCTGTGGTCAAAATACCATTCTTACACATGTTTTTTGGAAATGCAAAAAGCTAATTTTTTTTCTGGAAAGCAGTACAGGACTTAACAGCCAAAGCTTTGCAAATTCCATTGGACAACACACCAACACTATACCTCTTTGGTACAGAACTGAACAAGACACTTGATCCTACTTCTATAAAGAGACTCGGCATCATCTCTTATCTAGCAAAAAAAAAATGCATTTTGCTCAACGGTAACCAACAAAGGCCTCCAACATTTGAACTGTTCATACAACTTTTGAATGAAACAATGCTCTTGGAACAATACACAGTACATACTACTTAAGAAACAAAGGGGATGTCTTTCAAAAAATATGGATGCCTCTAATGAACCTCTGACTCTCTGAACACCTCTGATGTATTTTCATAATAGGTGTGACTTTACTTAATCACAGCATAACTTTTTTTTGTGTATTACGATTTTTGTATTCTGTTATGCTGTGATTGAGAAAAGTCACACATATTATGAAAATACATCAGAGGTGTTCAGAGAGTCAGAGGTTCATTAGAGGCATCCATATTTTTTGAAAGACATCCCCTTTGTTTCTTAAGTAGTATGTACTGTATATTGTTCCAAGAGCATTGTTTCATTCAAAAGTTGTATGAACAGTTCAAATGTTGGAGGCCTTTGTTGGTTACCGTTGAGCAAAATGCATTTTTTTGCTAGATAAGAGATGATGCCGAGTCTCTTTATAGAAGTAGGATCAAGTGTCTTGTTCAGTTTGTATGTTTTTTTTTTCCTGACTTTTGCTGCTATACTTGTCTACTGATATCATTGTCTTTGTCCTTTTTTGTTTATGTTTGTATGTTCATTAAAACCAATAAACAATAACTGTACTTGTCAATGGTGCAACCAATATATTACACCATTGGGAAGCACAATGGCCTTAAGGAAGTGGTCATCGCAGTGTTGCCAACTTACCGATTTTGTCGCTATATTTAGCGACTTTTCAGACCCCCCTAGCGACAAATTTTCAAAAAAGCAACTAGCGACAAATCTGCCGACTTTTTTGTGTTACTGGAGATATTTATAGACTGTCATGTGTCTATATTGTACCGTCCCTACTCTTCTCAATGAGCTGCGGGTGATGCCATAGGCCCCTCCCCTGCCTCAGAGCACTGACAGACGGTCCAGTCAGTCCTCAGCCTCTCCCACCTGCAGCCTGAGAGCAGATCACTCCTCTGCGTACCAATGGCAAATGATTTAGCACAGGGAGTGTGAGGTATTTCCATTCTACAGTCAATCCGATCTGGTTCTCCTTTATTTTAACTATTTAATTTGACCGTTTATTCTTTTCTTGTTCATAATCACAGATGTTTTAGTGACAGTTTCGGAGTTTATTATGTCTAACAGCAATAAATTTAGTTAAATTTACATGCTTACATAAAGCATAGTGCAAATATAAATACCCCTTTATTAACTATAGACTGATTTCACGCGGCCGCCATTATTAACAGCGAAATCGAGGCTGCGGTGGGAAGAAACCCGGAAGTATAGACTGAGTCACACAGGAATGTTGTGTACCTGGCTGTATATCTTATCAGCGAAGAGAAAGTGACACAAATTTATGATTTCAGCGCCTTCCGAGTGACCCTAAGGTCCGTTCTGAATGAATAGTGAAAATAAAAAGGGATATTTGACCTCATTTTCAGCTAAGTTAAGGGAAATGGCACTACTTAGCTAACGTTTTCTTTCCCAAACACACATTTTAGATGCCATTCATCAAACTCAAGTTAATGAACTGAGTCTTTAACTATATTAGACTAGTCACGATACAAAATTTCCGTAATGAAATATAAAAAAACGCCAATTTCTCGTTAACATTTAAGACACTGTTCATGGAGTTCCTAAACAGCGCTGATTGGCCATTGTGTTCACGTGCTCAACAGAAATCACTCTGATTGGCTGTGAAGGTCATCAGTTCACCTCACCGCTGTTTACTGAGTGCAAACACAGACGAGCGATCCGCTGATGAAACGACTGATCTTCACGGCTTTAAAACGCTCCAATATCCGTCTGTGTGTTTTCAGTCTGTGAAGAGCAGGAAGCTGATAACCTTCACAGTCATTCTGTTGAGCACTGGTGAATACTACGGCAAATCAGCGGTGTTTATGAGCGCGCTCAGCGGCGCGTAAATGTTAGCGGGAAATTGACGTTTTTAAAACTTCAGTACCGGGAAAACACTGTTAAAGACAACATGAAGATGTGCTACAGAGGACTGCAGTGTTTTATCACTCACCGGGTTACATAGGCTGAAGTAGGGAAGTGTCCCCACTGTGTTTACCTGCTGCCCTGTACTGAAGTCTAGGAGGACACTTAAGCTTATTACTCTTAAAGAGATTGTGATGTTTGACGCCTAATATGCTTTTAATTGTTTAAATGAAACTGAACTGAATGATAATAAAGTGATGTTTACACCATTTCTGCATTTTGAAGTCACAGCAACAGCTGGAGGTTTATAGCACACAGCATGTTGTTGCAATGTTTACAGTGCTGATCCTATACTTCCGGCTTTCTTCCCACCGCAGCCTCGCTTTCGTGTTCTAAAATGTCGGTCGCGTGAAATAAGCGTATAGGCTGTATACAAACGAAGAGATAGAACGTGATGACGTCAGTAATATGCAAATTGACGTATGACGCAATCTAGCGACTTTTAGGGCAGAGTTTAGCGCCTTTTCATTGAAAATAGTTGGCAACAGTGAGTCATCGCATCTGCAGAAAGTAATAAACACTCAAGACTCACAGCACACAGGTATCCAGATCCAGGTGTGGTGTCCAATCCCAGCAGCAATCTGGCTATGGGGATCATGTAGTCCTTCACAAAACACTCACACACAAAACAAAACGCAAAGTAATCATCAAATAAATCAAAGAACAACTGTTTTCAACATTGATGATAATGTTGCTGTTTTTTCTTGAGCAGCAAATGAGCATGCTAGAATGCTTTATGAAAGATCATGTGACCCTGAAGACTGTAACAATACAGAAGATTCAGCCTTGCAGAACAGGATTTGACATTGTTTTTGAATAAAAAGTTATTATAAAAAGTAAACATATTCCAGAAAGTTTTTACTGCAATTTGATCAAATAAATGTTATATGCTAATAAATAAATAAATAAATAAATAAACATTAATAATATACAAATAAACATTTTTTAATTTTTCTAAAGAATAGAAATATCATAATATGTTTGCAGATATTTCAGAAACATGCTAAGTGAACAGTCTTGTTTATTTGAAAAACATTGCAGAAGTCAGATATTCTGCTTTGAGAATGTGCGTTCTGTGCCGGAGAGTCTGTCTTTGCTTTGGTCACTATAACCTGCCCACTGCCAGTTTACCCAACTATATTTCAGCACCGCGGGTTGCAGAGGTTAGGGACTTGAGTTACATGACTTGACTCGAGTCAAACTGAAGTCGCAGAATTTCGACTTGAGACTTGCTTGACAAATATTTAAAAAACACTCGAGTTGATTATAGCTCGAGACTGGATTATGACAAGTTAAAGACTCAAAATAGCAAATTCTTTTACATATCGCCTATTTTGCATGCTCAAATTCGTTATTGCAAATGGAGATGGGTGGCTATAGTGCCCAACTACTGTATTTTAAGTGAAGTTTATTTATAAACTAATTTCGGGAGGATCACATGCTTATGATTGATCACGGCTGGTCCTGCATTAGCCAATACATGATTCCCTAATCCGCTTGTTAAGTGTGACGTCACGCGAAGGGGCTTCCGGGTCCAAGCGCTCTATGAAACTGAATGAGGAGACTCATCAAATGCTAATAATAAACGTTTACAAAGCGATGTAATACTTTCGAAAATCACGATCGCAATATATATGTCCATGCCTAATATCCGATGATCAGAAAGTGATAATTTTTTTATAAATTGTTAAAATTTTGGTATTTGTGAAGCAGCAAGCCCAGAGATTGTTGTGTACACTATGACTTTATATAAAATTCACTTTAATGTGTGATATGAATAAAAAGTGATCATAAACGAATATTTTGTCAGTTCAAATGAGTGGCGGCTTGGACCCGGAAACAGTATTACTACCTCACCATCACGTCACCACTTAACAAGCGGATAAAGGGCTCAAAATAAACCTTTTTTCTTGGTAGCACCGGTGCTCCCAACTTTAAAAGTCGCACCCACCAAAAAATTATGAGCACCGTTACTACACATTTTATATTAACAGATTTATTGAATTTGAAATCAACACTAATCACAACTAACAAATGAACAAAAATCTGGGCGGCCCGGCAGCCCACTGGTTAGCACTGTTACCTTACAGCAAGAACGTCACTGGTTCTAGTCCTAACCAAGCAAGTCGACGTTTCTGTGCGGAGTTTACTAGGGGTGTGACAAGACGCCTACTCGACGAGACGAGACACAAGATTGGGTTCACGAGAACAAGACGAGATTTTTACACTATTTTAAAGAAATCCTTAATGACACACATCAATGGAATAGTCTTAGAATTCAAATATTTTGCTTATATATGAATGGAAAATAGATTTTTCTTAAAAAAATAATTAAGTCACAAAATGCAAAACAATTTAGTTTTTTTTTTATTAACTTGTAATGAATTTACTTTTATGTATGCAATTTCCATAATTATTCCCATAATTTTATGTATGCAATAGTTTTATATTAGTTTAAATTGAATTCTATGCAATGAACATGCAAACACTGCAAAATATTTGTTAATATTTAAATAGAAATAGCAAACTCTACTGACAAGCTTTTCCCCAATAGAATTTTAGAGTATTTACATTGCAGATCTTGATGGTCAATTTGGATTTTGTGACGGTGTCCGATTTTTTTTGATGACCTGCTTACATTTATCATCTTTTAAAGGTGACTCGCTGTAATGAATGAATCTCATTCATCCCACCACCAGAGGGAGCTCTCTCCAGTATATTGACTCTGCACTTCCTCTGTGGTACTTCCTGTTACCACCATATATAAACACACTGGCTGCGTCCGAAACCGCATACTTCCATACTATACAGTATGCTAAAATCAGTATGCGAGCCGAGTAGTATGTCCGAATTCATAGAATTCGAAAATCAGTATGCGAGAAGTACCCGGATGACTTACTACTTCCGGCGACATTCTGAAGTGCGCATCCCATGGACGCTGCGCTATCCCATGATGCTCCGCGAGAGAATTCATGAATGGAAGTAAATCGACGCAACTGACGCAGGTAGGTCACGTGACCATGACAAAATGGCGGATGAAGTACGTCCGAATTCCATTCATGCTTCTTACATTCATACTGTATAGAACGTACTTTTCTAACGGTCGAGTAGTACGTTTAAATTCAAATGCAGTACCTACTTAGTAGTAGGCGGTTTCGGACGCAGCCAGACTGTGTAGACCTTCTCTTTGCGAAGTATTGCCAGTACCACTGCCTTACCGAGCGTTTTCTCTACTATTGTGTTTGCCTTGTTGTTATGATCATTTGCCTGCCTTTTGACCACTGCTTCTTTGGATTTTGGACTCTGCTTTGTTTGCCTGTTTTGGACTGCCTTATCGTTTGTACCGACCTTTGCCTGTATATGACTACGACTCTGCTTGTGCATTGCTGTTTGTTTAATAAACCTTCAGCATTTGGATTCACACTGTTTCCATGTCGTCACCTACGGCTCCCTCACACTCGCATCCGATTGACTGCATTTACACTGCACACGGCAAAAGGAGCAATGACCAGGAAAAAAAAAAAAAAAGCGGGCGCTGACTAACAGCTGATAATAAAAGAGCGTTTTTTTTTTTTCTCCATTCCTGTATTTACTTTGTTCGCATGGTTTCATTTTTTTATTTTCTTTTTGACAAGTTGTTTGGCTATAGTTTCTGACAGAAAACGTTCTCATTTGGCCATTTTCTTTTAATCTAGCCCTTTTTAAACCAGTAGGCATCTTGATGTAATGTCCATGGCGTGATTTCTGCACGTGATGTATGCAACAGTATTATTTTATATTGGATACGTGCCGGATGTTGCGCTCTTTCCCTCTCGTGAATATGCTTAAATACTTGCTACATCACACATAAAAGCTTTTTTTAGTCCCTGTGTGGAATTTGGTCACTTGAACCAGGAAAAGAAAACGTCCGCTTTTCCCGTACAGCGTAAACGTGTTTGGTAATGATGAAGGTGGGTGTGTTGAGTCTCTCGTAGTTCAGTATGTGTGTGCGCGCTTAGTGATGTGTGTAGGTGCAGACAGAGAATATTGTGTCAAACAGCTGTGTGGACTGTCCTGTCGCAAAATGCAGCTAAAAGTCCTACATGATGGTAATAGTTTGCGGTGTTTACATATCTGTACTGCACTTCAATAACGCGACTTTCAGCACATCTAAAGTGACATTCCATCACGTGGTAATGTCCATGGTTAATTTGAGCGGCTACAGTTGCAGCCTCTGCTTGGACATGAATAACGCAGCAGCCGCTTTAAACTCCGCTGAGAAAAAAAGCGGTTACGTCACACCCGCCCGTCCAACCGAGTGACATGTGCAACACAGGTGAGGCCAGCCTTACCAGGTGTGTGCAAAGCACTTGATTTGCGGTTCAAATTCAACCCTGCTTCCAATCTTCAATGCTAATTTCACCGTCACGCTCCATCATGATAATATCTCAACTCACAAGACAACTTTTCATCTCGATGAGAAATCTCGTCGCGATTTAATCTCGCAAGATCTCATGACACCCCTAGTTTACATGTTCTCCACGTGCTTGCGTGGGTTTGCCCCGGGTCCTCCGTTTTCCTCCCACCATCCAAAAACATGCGACTTAAGTTAATTAACTAATCCAAATTGGCACCATAGACGTGCTCCTAGTCAGCAGTTATCTCTTCATAGTAATTCCTAATTGGTCGTTAGCTACGAACAGCAGAGGAGTTCTCGAGATCTACCTGAGCTCAAACTCCCCTCTCGCCCTGCAAACGAGAGGGAGCCCCAGGCTCGAGGATCTTATAAGCTCAGGGCTCTCTCCCGGGACAAACACGCTTCATAATCAATCATCAGCTAAGTGTGAACTCTTGAATCTAAATTTTCAGTTAAATCATCAAAAGTGTAAATGACTTGCTTCATCCAAGATATGACTTGACTTGCTTGAAGTAAACAGAGCCTTGACTTGTTTTAGTCTTACAAAAATGGACTTGACCTGCTTGAGACCTGAAGGTTAAAATGTAAAAAAAAAAAATCAGCGTTTTAAACTAAAGTGTATTAGCATGGACATGGTCATACTCCCACCTCTACCGTGTTGTCTTGGAGGAAAACAGCGCATTTCATTTAATTATTGATGACTTCCTCAATATATGCGGGCATGGCTAAAATGTGACCACCAAAAGGCAGTAGCAGCCTCCGAAATGAGGCCCAAATTCATATGTTGTAAACATCACAAATTCATTTATTCATTCTCTTTTCGGCTTAGTCCCTTTATTAATCTGGGGTCCCCACAGTGGAATGAACCGCCAACATGTTTTACGCAGCGGATGCCCTTCCAGCTGCAACCCATCTCTGGGAAACATCCATACACACTCATACACTATGGACAATTTAGCCTACCCAATTAATCTGTACCGCATGTCTTTGGACTGTGGGGGAAACCGGAGCACCCGGAGGAAACCCACACAAATGCGGGGAGAACATGCAAACTCCACACAGAAACACCAACTGACCCAGCCGAGGCTCGAACCAGCGACCTTCTTGCTGTGAGGCAACAGCATTACCTATTGCGCCACCGTTTCACCATCACATTACAAATTTACAAATGTTAATATAAGTTGCTCAGCTTAGATTGAGCTTGTGGCATCAATCTGGCAACATGCACATGCGTCAAGTTGGAAGAAGGGCCAGGTGAAAAAATCCCTATCCAATATTTCAAATTTGGATTACAGTATCTAGATCAGGGGTGTCCAAACTCCTGCATAGTTTAGCTCCAACTTCCTTCAACACACCTGCCTGGAAGTTTCTAGTATACCTAGAAAGAGCTTGATTAGCTAGTTCAGGTGTGTTTAATTGGGGTTGGAACTAAAATATGCAGGACACCGGCCCTCCAGGACCGAGTTTGAACACCCCTGATCTAGATCAACCCTACATACTGCACCTTTAAAGCCATGCATTTACCTGGTACAGGAGTGTGTCCAGCATGCTGATACTGAAGACTCGGCCAGCAGCAAAGGGAAGACGAAACATGAAGGCGAGGTTTGAGCCTTTATCACGTTCCTTCTGTTGATCGAACACACATTTGGCAATATTCCAATTACAAAACTACATTTGTCAATCAGCATATGCAAACATTTTTTGTCTCACCTTCTCTAGTTTGGACAGGGCGAGCGAGTAGCAGTCCTTCGCTCTGAACTGCATGAATCTCATGTTTGACGGGTGAGTCAGTTCTGTGATTATACTGAGACTCGGAAACAACCTGGAGAGACACAGAGATACAGAAAACCAGATTATTATAATATTATTACATGTATGCATTTGGCAGACAGCTTTATCTAATGGGACTTACAATGCGTTCAAGTACAATGAATTATGAGTTCATGCATTTTCTGAGATTACTTAAAGTCTCTCTTCATATGCACCAGACACTTTACTAACACTCCATCTTACAAGGACTGAATAAGTAAAACAATGTTTACCCATGAATGTACCAGAAATCATGTTAAAACCACATCTTCTTCAGCCTTAAATACCTCCTTTGCACAATATCTTGCACAATATTGTTCCGTCTCATGTAAAAGTACTTGTATAGTCTGTCTTAGGTTATGTGTATAGTTAAAGTATAGTATAAGTATGTATAGTATACAGTATGTATAGTTAAATTATTGTTCTCTGGTATGTTATGTATATAGGTTTACGTCCAGAGTTCATATTATTCATATTTTTATAGCACACATGTAGTGGAATGACAATGTTATGCTAATTATGTCACTGTCTATTAATGTATACCAGTGTTTTTTCTCTCACCTGAACATGGTTTGCACATTGACGATGGTTTTAGCGTCAGCCATATAGTCTTCTTCTGCACTCATCGTGCTTTCTTTGTCCACAACCACTAGATTATCAGCATACAGAACTCCACATTGCAATAGGCTGTCCAAGCTGTCAATCACATCAACATCCAATCAGATTTGAAATGTATGTCAAATATAGGCCTGTATGATTAATAGAATAAAAGAGTAATCACTGTATAATGTATTATACAGTATATGACTGTATTATTTTACGATGAAATATATCAAAATAATTATTTTGTTTAATTCTATTCAATGTTGTTTTTCTTCTTATTGTCATAATTAGCCTATTCAGATGCAATGCAAATTGCAATATAAAAATATAAATAATATAAAAATCCCAATGTAATCCTAAAATGCAATAAAAATAATATAAAAAATGCTTTGGAAAATGTTCAAATTCCATTCCAATGCAATAAGAAAATACGATAAATAATAGAAAAAAGCACAATAAATAATTTTTAAATCCCATACAGAACGTCACACTGCAATAGGCTGTCTTGGCTGTCAATCACATAAACATTCAATCAGATTTGAACTGGCTGTCAAATATAGGGCTGCATGATTAATAGAATAAAAGGAAAATCACTATATATCTTAAAAAATGCAAGAGCTGTGATTTCTTAAAATAAAATAAGTGCAGAATTTTTTATTTTTTTTTTTACAATAAAATGTTACAAAATAATTATTTTGTAAAATTTTTGACTTAATATTAATATTATTATTATTATTATTATTATCGTCACAATTACACTATTCAAATGCAATGCAAATTGCAATACAAAAATAAAAACATAAAACATTAAAATCCCATTAAAATACAATTTAAATTACATATTAAAATACAATAAACAAAATAAAAAAGAACTAAAAAAGCACTACAATATTCCATAAATAAATAAATAAATAAATAAATAAATATATATATATATATATATATATATATATATATATATATATATATATATATATATATATATATATATATATATATATATATATATATATATATATATATATATATATATATATATATACAGGGAGTGCAGAATTATTAGGCAAGTTGTATTTTTGAGGATTAATTTTATTATTGAACAACAACCATGTTCTCAATGAACCCAAAAAACTCATTAATATCAAAGCTGAATAATTTTGGAAGTAGTTTTTAGTTTGTTTTTAGTTTGAGCTATTTTAGGAGGATATCTGTGTGTGCAGGTGACTATTACTGAGCATAATTATTAGGCAACTTAAAAAACAAATATATACCCATTTCAATTATTTATTTTCACCAGTGAAACCAATACAACATCTCAACATTCACAAATATACATTTCTGACATTCAAAAACAAAACAAAAACAAATCAGTGACCAATATAGCCACCTTTCTTTGCAAGGACACTCAAAAGCCTGCCATCCATGGATTCTGTCAGTGTTTTGATCTGTTCACCATCAACATTGCGTGCAGCAGCAACCACAGCCTCCCAGACACTGTTCAGAGAGGTGTACTGTTTTCCCTCCTTGTAAATCTCACATTTGATGATGGACCACAGGTTCTCTATGGGGTTCAGCTCAGGTGAACAAGGAGGCCATGTCATTAGTTTTTCTTCTTTTAGACCCTTTCTTGCCAGCCACGCTGTGGAGTACTTGGACGCGTGTGATGGAGCATTGTCCTGCATGAAAATCATGTTTTTCTTGAAGGATGCAGACTTCTTCCTGTACCACTGCTTGAAGAAGGTGTCTTCCAGAAACTGGCAGTAGGACTGGGAGTTGAGCTTGACTCCATTCTCAACCCGAAAAGGCCCCACAAGCTCATCTTTGATGATACCAGCCCAAACCAGTACTCCACCTTCACCTTGCTGGCGTCTGAGTCGGACTAGAGCTCTCTGCCCTTTACCGATCCAGCCACGGGCCCATTAAGACTCACTCTCATTTCATCAGTCCATAAAACCTTAGAAAAATCAGTCTTGAGATATTTCTTGGCCCAGTCTTGACGTTTCAGCTTGTGTGTCTTGTTCAGTGGTGGTCGTTTTTCAGCCTTTCTTACCTTGGCCATGTCTCTGAGTATTGCACACCTTGTGCTTTTGGGCACTCCAGTGATGTTGCAGCTCTGAAATATGGCAAAACTGGTGGCAAGTGGCATCTTGGCAGCTGCACGCTTGACTTTTCTCAGTTCATGGGCAGTTATTTTGCGCCTTGGTTTTTCCAGACGCTTCTTGCGACCCTGTTGACTATTTTGAATGAAACGCTTGATTGTTCGATGATCACGCTTCAGAAGCTTAGCAATTTTAAGAGTGCTGCATCCCTCTGCAAGATATCTCACTATTTTTGACTTTTCGGAGCCTGTCAAGTCCTTCTTTTGACCCATTTTGCCAAAGGAAAGGAAGTTGCCTAATAATTATGCACACCTGATATAGGGTGTTGATGTCATCATATATATATATCCCATAAAGAACGTCACACTGCAATGGCAAGCTGTCAGTCAGATAAACATCTAATCAGATTTGAACTGTATGTCAAATGTAGGGCTGCTGGCTGCATGACTATTAGAATTAAAGGGAAATCACTATATGACTATAGGCCCAATCCCAATTCTATTTTTGTACCCCTACCCCTTCCCCTTGGCCCTTAAAACAGAGTGTGAAGGGAAAGGGCTCCAAAATTTACCCCTAAGAAATGGGACACCACTACAGCACCTGCACACATCATCATATGTCATCACAATCTCTTTCTTCATATGAGATCAGACGATCGCGACTGCTGTAGTAACTCCAGTTGTGTTATTTTTTTCGGTATTTATCTTCAGGAAATCACTGAAGGCATATATCATGTTAGCATAACGATATAATGTGGCAATAAGATCGTAACTATACTGTGCATTTACACTGTGGCCATATTCATTAATGTAAACACACCAAAAACAACATTAACATTATAGCAGACACTGTAAAAAGCCCATTTCCAGCCACTAGACTTTTCTGACAGGGGATTTAAGTGTCATCGAGTGTCAGAATATCGTGGGACTACTGTACAGGAGTTATTATTAGGGATTATAGATAGCGAAATTATATTAGCGGTTATAAATATATTAAAACATGTGCTTGTTTGTTGTAAAATTACTTAATAATGACAAAAATTACTAATTAAAACTCCTTACTTCCGGGTGCAGTCATGCTGCCATTGTGATGTATGCTGGAAAATTTTCTTACCCCTTGGTTTCGAGTGTGGTCCTGAAAAAATCTCTGTTCAAAGAGGTATTTACCCCTTCCCCTTAGCCCTACGCCTTCAAGCTAAAGAGAATTGGGACACCCCTACTCCTTCACGGGAACGCGCAAAACGAGGGGTAGGGGTAAGGGGAAGAGCTAAGGGGTAGAATTGGGATTGGGCCTATATCGAGCTATGATTTATATGATTTAAAATAATATATGAGCAATTACTCTTGTAATTTTTTACAATGAAATATTACAACATAATAATGCTGTTTAATTTAATTTATTGTTATCATCATCATCATTAGCCTATTCAAATTGCAATACAAAAATATAAATGAAATAAAATTCCCAATGTAACCTTAAAATGCAATAGAAATAATATAAAATACCCAATAGAAATATAAAAATATAAAAAATCCCAATGCAATGTAATTTAAAAATACAATAGAAATAATCCAAAAGCACTGTACATAGAATCCCATATAAATAATATAAAAGCACAGTGTTATGCAAAAATAAATAAAGCATTAATAATGAAACAAAGTAATTTGTCCCCAAATTGTGCAGCCTTATTCAAAAAGTAACTTTTTGTGTGCAAACTGTACTTGTCAATAGTGCCGCCCATATAATACACCATTGGGAAGCAGGATATGGCCTCTAGGAAGTGGTCATCGGGTCTGCAGGAAGTAAAGCACATTTAGAACACTTAATGAAACACACGAGAGATGAACATCCAGGTCTCTGTGTGAATGTGCACTTACAGGTTGTCTAACAGCAGGATTATAGGGTTGAGTTCTCTTCTGGGTCTGTAATAGGCTCTTAAAGGCACTATGAAGTTGTAAAGGCCGTTTCCAGCCGTCTCCGCAGAAACGATGATTAACTTGTTTTTGAAGCCGTATGCTTTTGCATCTTCAAAGGAAACATGCTCACAGCTCTGCGGCAGAAACAAGTATGGTAATAATAAGAAAATGCTGAAATAATAATAATAATGATGAAGTAGTCCAATATAGTGGAACGGTGGCTCAGTGGTTAGCACTGTCGTTTGTTCGAGTCCCGACTGGGCCAGTTGGCATTTCTGTGTGGAGTTTGCATGTTCTCTCAGTGCTGGTCGTGGGTTTCCGCTGGGTGCTCCGGTTTCCCCCACAGTCCAAACACATGCGCTATAGGTGAATTGGATGAACTAAATTGGCCGTAGTGTATGAGTCTGTGTGGATGAGAGTGTGTATGGGTGTTTCCCAGTACTGGGTTGCAGCTGGAAGGGCATCCATTGTGTAAAACATATGCTGGAATGGCAGTTCATTCCGCTGTGGCGACCCCTGGTATATAAGGGACTAAGCCGAAGGAAAACAAATGAATGATCCAATATAATGTGCATATTATATTATGAAGGTATTATATTTAGACATCTTAAGGATCACTGCTCACCTGGTCAAGCCGTAAACAGCAGAAAGGAGCTTTCTGGGGTAAAAGATGGCAAAGGGTCGGAGAGCTCCCAATATATGGAGAGTTCGGGGGATAACCTTTCACAAAACTGAGGAAAACAACATTAAAATACATTTTAACCCTTAAACAGGCATTAACCATACACTGAATAAAAATAGTTCATTGTAAATTGTTGCAAACAATTCATATGGCCTGCATTTAAACAAACAAATTAAGCTGAACATTACTAAATTTAATTAGTTTGTTTAAATTCAGCCCATATAAATTGTTTACAACCATTTACCTTAAAAAATGTGGTAAATCCAATTAATCATTTTTTCAGTGCACTTTATTTTTAAATAAAACAAAAAGCGCAACGTTTTTTTTTTCTTAGAGTTTTTTTTCTGCAAGTTAAAGGGTTAAGAAGCTTAATAGACATTTAGGAAGATGGTTGACCCATGCAGCATTTCTGCATACACATTATAAGCAAGCAAACTGCACAGGCTCATGTAGAGCATGATTGTCTTGCAAAATAAGATGCAGGACTGGTTTTACTTTTTTTTAAATGTGCAACCGTACTCTTATCTTATTTGGCTTGCTTGGTTTAGAACTTGTGGAGCTGTGCATCGATGGATTTGCTCTTCAGTGTTTGGACTCTCAGCAGTAAAAATTAAACCACACTGAACTGAACTAAACTGAACTTCAACTCTGAAAACTGAACTGACACAGTTTCAATTTACTAGAACTTCTATGTTAAGCTGCTTTGACACAATCTACATTGTAAAAGCGCTATAGAAATAAAGGTGAATTAATATGAATTATTTGACAGAAGACATTCATCACTGTCTGTCAAATAATAATAAAAAAATTCATAGTAATTTTATTAGATTTTTTTGTGTTGTCAAAAGATTAATCCAAAACAAAAGCTAGTGCTTACATATTATATACACGTACTGTGCATATTTATTTATTTATTTTTGTGTATGTGTCCATACATATACATATACATATAAATATATATATATATATATATATATATATATATATATATATATATATATATATATATATATATATATATATATATATATATATATATATATATATATACACACACACACACACACACACACACACACACACACACACACACACACACACACAGTATGTATATATATATTTATACACACACACACACACACACACACACACACACACACACACTATATATACACTATACATACCATATATATATACACAGTTGAAGTCAGAATTATTAGCCCCCCTTTGAATTTTTTTTTCTTATTTAAATATTTCCCAAATGATATTTAACAGAGCAAAGAAATTTTCACAGCATGTCTGATAATATATTTTCTTCTGGAGAAAGTCGCTAGGATAAAAGCAGTTTTTAATAAAAAAACCATTTTAAGGTCAAAATTATTAGCCCCTTTAAGCTATATTTTTTTTCGATAGTCTACAGAACAAACCATTGTTATACAATAACTTGCCTAATTACCCTAACCTGCCTAGTTAACCTAATTAACCTAGTTAAGCCTTTAAATGTCACTTTAAGCTGCATAGAAGTGTCTTAAAAAATATCTAGTCAAATATTATTTACTGTCATCATGACAAAGATAAAATAAATCAGTTATTAGAGATGAGTTATTAAAACTATTATGATTAGAAATGTGTTGAAAAAATCTGCTCTCTGTTAAACAGAAACTGGGGAATAAATAAACAAGGGGGCGAATAATTCAGGGAGGCTAAAAATTCTGACTTCAACTGTATATATACACAAACAAAGAAAATGTTTATATTATCTTTATCATTTTTGTTTATTTAATACAAATTATATATAAATATAAATGTGTAAATATTTTGTTTTTTATTTCCATGTAAACAGTATTTACACACAATGAGGACACATACATTATATAAATACAGACTTTTAATTTGGATGCATTAATCACGATTAATTGTTTGACAGCACTACATTTTTTATATTCATTTTATTTTTATATTTATTATTACTCGGCAAGGCAAAATGTATTTATAGAGCACATTTTAACAACCATAGTTGATCAAAAGTGCTTTACAATAACAAAAATAAAATAGTATTATTTTTTACTTATTATTTTAATTACAAAACTTACTTGTGAGGTTTAGACAAATACGAAAAATCTTTAAAAACAATTTTTTTTTTAAAATAAAGAGGGAAAACATTTACACAGAATGAACTCACTCAGTGGCTGTAATATCTTCATCTGAGTGTCCTGCCTCGTCCTCTGATTGGTCGCTCAGCAGGTCACACGGCAGTAAGGAGGCGGAGTCAGCAATCTCCAGAACGGGTGCTATACTCGGCCGTCGACTTCCTAGTTCGTTCTCTGTGGGCGGAGCCAGTTTAAGTCCGCTCCCAGTGGGACTGGTGTTCTGGAAATCCATGGCAACCGTTCCTGAAAACAGACAAACAGTTAAAGAGGACAACAGTCAGGATCCAAAAGTGAAAACACATTTAGGGACCAATAACACCGAACGCGATTTTCCTTTCTGAGAACATGAGGCGCACCGCACTGCCTTTTTCATTCATCCATTTTCTTTCCGGCTTAGTCCCTTTATTAATCCGGGGTCACCACAGCGGAATGAACCGCCAACCTATCCAGCACACGTTTTACGCAGCGGATGCCCTTCCAGCCGCAACCCATCACTGGGAAACATCCATACACACTCATTCACTACGGACAATTTTAGCCTACCCAATTCACCTGTACTGCATGTTTTTGGACTGTGGGGGAAACCGGAGCACCCGGAGGAAACCCACGCGAACACAAGGAGAACATGCAAACTCCACACAGAAACGCCAACTGACCCAGCCGAGGCTCGAACCAGCGACCTTCTTGCACTGCCTTTTTGTGTTGACAAAAAAAGAAGTGCACTACGCTTTTTATGTCGCTAGGCCGCGACTGAATCAGCTGAAAACTACACTTCCCATGATGCTGTACAACCAATCTACCAATCAGAGAGATGCACCATGCGAAGGGTGGAGACAATGTTTTTTGTCATGCTTTGAACACTGAACTGTGGAATTTATTCACAAATTCTCACAAAGCATCATGGGTAATGCAGTTTATCACAACAAATCCTACTGTTAAAGGGATAGTTCACGCAAAAATAAATATTTTCTCACTATTTACTCTGCCGCAAGTGGTTCCAAACCTTTATGAGTTTCTTTCCTCTGCTGAACACAAAAGAAGATATTTTGATAAAAGCAGAAAACCTGTAACCATTGACTTCCATAGTAGGAAAAACAAATACACTGGAAATCAATGGCTACAGGTTTCCAACGTTTTCAATATTTCCTGTTTTGTGTTTAACAGAAGAAAGAAACTCATAGATGTTTGGAACAAGTGAACGAAGAGTAAATAATGACAGATTTTATTTTTGGTTGAACTATACCTTGAAACATCCTGAACAAAAAAGCTATTGCAGAGATCAAACAAATACAACCCAGACTCATTCTGAATATGTACCCCTATATACATTTCTGGAGATCACCAAATACGTCCCAGGAGGTACGTTTTTTTGCAGATTTTGTTTTCGCGAATCCACCAGAGGCCGCTGTATACGCTTTTTGAGATCACAAATCACAAACTCTCGCAAGTGCCATTCGTGCCTGCTGTTCTCACGTAAATACACCAGAGGCCGCTGTCAACTGACTTATTTACTGACTGACCAACCGACCGATCCCACTCACTGTAACAAACCAGACAGTAGACCAGGGGTGCGGGCAAAATAAGGACAGTTTATTAGGCACAAAGTCAAACAAAGCGCAAGTGCGCAGCACTGGTATGGCTTACGACGGCTCGAGATGAGCACAAAGGGAGCCCGCAGAGCTGGTTGGTGAGAAGGCTGAAGAGGAGAGCTGGTGAGCGCTGACAACCCCGGCTGGGGATGAAGTCCTGATTAGACACTAGGGAGCTGGAGATCGTTGGGCAAAGCAGAGTGCAGGTAAGGGTTGAGAACATAAACGGATACACGCAAGACTATACTAGACAGGACAAACTACAGAGAGAGAGTAACATTAGTGAATGATCCACGGATAACGAAACGTACTACAAGAAGGGTAATAATCTGACACTGAAACAGAGAACACGGAGGTAGAAATAGAGATGCTAATCAGCTACGGCAGCTGTCAAAGCAATGATTTCAAATAGAAAGGACCTACAGCTGAGAGGGGAGAACAACACCGAAAATGAGTGAATTAATGAGATCAGACCTGACTCATGACACCCACCCTCCCCCTTCCCTAAACCCAACCAATAATGTTTTCAAAAGCACAGATTGACCAGCGCCCACCTATCTCCCTAAACTCAAACACAGAGTTTTAAAAAAGCAATCCAGAAAAAGAAAAGCCCCCTGATTTTACCATGTTTTCAGATTTTACCACATTCTCACCCTGTTATTTACTTGTTTATTTTCTTTTTTAGCTTCTGTTTTTGTCCTAACTGCTTTCTGGAACCGTTCTTTGGCAGACTCGAACCCCATCGTTGCGGGCAACTCTGCTCTGTGTCTCAAGTCCGCTGACGTACATGTCGAGCTACCGGACAAACTTGTAACAGCGAAAAAGCCGTCCGTCCATACGGAGGTAAGCGGTCAGCTGGTAAGTGAGAAAAGGAACGGCGTCATACCACCCTGTAGTATTCATTTTAAAGATGAAATGCAGCCATACGTACCTCTGGCTACATAATTCGAGATCTCCAGAAATGTATAGGCTACGTTTTCAGAATGATGTTGAACAAATATATATCAATAAGTTATTTTTAAAAATCTGAATGGTGTTTTTATTTCCAACACCCCAAACCACTTCCTGTGTATTTTCTCTCCTTTCACTCTCACCCATGCTAGCAATGATGCTATGAACAGGTAGTCCAGACGGGCTGTTTAAAATGTCGCAGTGGCTCCGCCCCTTTCCCTGGTCTTCCTCCTGTCTGAAGATGAAGGCTGAGTTTTCCTCTTTCGTGATGTTGATGTAATAACAGGTGTCGCTGGCAGACATGATGTGTCGCGGTCCAGGGTTCAACAAGATGCTCTTATTATCTTCTCTCTTCACACCAATCATACACACACCGTACCTACACACAACAGAGTTCTTACACCTTTTCCATAGTCAAATTTAAAGCTCCTGTGAAATTAAAATAAGCTTGCTTGACATTGGTAAGGATATTGTTAGTTTTATGGATATTCAAAACTGATATAAACATCCAACGCTTACAATTTGTCAAACTTCATTTTCTCATCAAATCTTCTGACCAATCAAATGCTCTCTTGTATCTGACTTGCCCCACCCTCTTCTCATTTGCTTTTTATTTGATGTGCTTGAGCTCAACCACTCTCACTGGCAGAGCTGTGATAAAAACAAAACGCTATTGGCTGTTTTTTTTTTTTTAAGTGGGAGGAGTTACTCTATGTCCCACCCTCTCTTCATGTTTCAATTAAGATTACGCCAAACATCGAATACAAATTTCAAAGCACTTCAAGCGAACTTTAAGCACTTTTAAAGCACTTTTCCAGGTGGATTTTTCAAATTTTTCCAGCACAACTATTACAAGTGTGGGAAATTACATATTTACACACATATGCTTCATCACAGCTTATTCCATGGCTGTCTGGAATACTCAATTCTGATTTGTCAGTCGCAATATTATAAGGTATGTTACTATGAGATAACAACCTCTAAATAACGCAGGCTCATTCGGGACCTTTGAATCACCTTGACCATCAGTGAATGTTCAAATCAATATATCTGCATTTTTTGACTGTTTTTTAACTATTTGCCGCAGTCTTGTGAATGAATAATATGTAGGTTAGTCTATGCTCCATTTAGCCGGTTTTGTTTTTGGCGCCACCTTGTGTCTGAATAATGGGCAGGTGTATACTCCATCAGCTGTTTTGGTTTCTGTCAGCTTTGTGTTTAATTAAAGAATTAATAGAATATTAAGCCTATATATACACACACAGCCACACCCACACCCACACCCACACACACACACACACACACACACACACACACACACACAGTTGAAGTCAAAATTATTATCATTATTATTTTTCTTTTTTAAATATTTCCCAAATGATGTTGAACAGAGCAAGGAAATTTTCACAGTATGTCTGATAATATTTTTTCTTCTGGAGAAAGTCTTATTTGTTTTATTTCGGCTAGAATAAAAGCAGTTTTTAACTTTTTAAAACCCATTTTAAGGTCAAAATTATTAGCCCCTTTAAGCTATATATTTTTTCAATAGTCTACAGAACAAACCATCATTATACAATAACTTGCCTAATTACCCTAACCTGCCTAGTTAACCTATTTAACCTAGTTAAGCCTTTAAATGTCACTTTAAGCTGTATAGAAGTGTCTTGAAGAATATCTAGTCAAATATTATTTACTGTCATCATGGCAAAAATAAAATAAATCAGTTATTAGAGATGAGTTATTAAAACTATTATGTTTAGAAATGTGTTGAAAAAAAAATCTTCTCTCCGTTAAACAGAAATTAGAGAAAAAAATAAACAGGGGGGCTAATAATTCTGACATCAACTGTGTGTGTGTTTGTGTGTGTATATATTTATATATAAGTAAGATGAGTTATTATAAAAACAAAACAATTACATATACAGGCAGCTTCATAATTGTCAGTTAATAAGTATTACCTATATTGTAAGATAACTGATTAAGAATGTAAATATGTAAATTTTTGGGTTTTGTATTTTTTTTTTTTGTATTTTTTTTTTATTATTGTGTACACAATATTTATACACAGGGAGTACACATACATTATATAAATGCAAACTTTTATTTTGGAAGTGATCAATTTTGATTAATCATGTGATAGCACTAAATGTTCTATCTTTTCATTTTTCAGCACTTAATAATTATTACCTATAAATTAAGATAAATTATTAAGAAACCAAAACAAATACATTTTTAAACAGTTTTATGCACTTTATCCAAAGTAATAATTTTTCAAACCATGAAAACACTTGATTAAAAGCCTGAAGCCTAAAAGAATAAAGCCTGACACAAACATCCTAACAGAGTAAGTTTTCACCATGTTTTATGTGTTTTAAATGGTGTACACCTACTTTTTGTGAGCGTGAAAGGCGGCATAGGTAAAGCTTTTGCTGTTGTACTCCCTGAAGAACATACTGTCACCCAGGCGGATATGATAGACCTCATTACCCGAACAACGGCCGTACATCCTCTGCCACTGCTCCGGAGACTGCTGGCCCTCTCTAAAAGAGTAAAGAAGTGTTAATTAACTATATAATTTGAATTATATTAAACTTTTATTAACATTCACTATTTGCAGGGAAGTGGATAGGATTAAAGGCTTTGTGAAGTGCAAGAAAAAGCACAGAGTTTTGTTTGTGCTTACCCAGTCTGCATTCATTTGATCAACAACACAAAAAATGAAGCGAATTATTATTACAATTAAAAAAAATAATGTCTTTATATGAGAGTATAATTTAACATTTAATTTATTCCTGTAATGAAACAATGTTTTTTTTTAGCATACTCAAGTTTTCACCTTTACATAACACTTCAGAAATCATTTTTATATGCTGATTTGATGCTTAAGAAACAATTATTATTATTTTATATTTTTTAGGATTTTGATATGACTAAAAAGCTTATATTTGAATATAAATATATTATAAACAGGGCTTTACATTAACACCCGCCAACCCGCCAAATGCGGGTAGATTTCAGTGGTGGCGGGTAAGACACACTCCCACCAGCCACTTGGCTGGTTGAAAATAATTTTCCCGGATAATATTTCATAAAAACAGGGTTTGACAATAAGGATGGTCCAATATGCATGCAAAGGCGATCTTAGAATTGAGAATCAACACGACTGACGTTCGCGTGAGCAATAAAAAAAGCAGATGAATTTTGAATGAAAGGATGATCACTGCGCCAACAGCTGAGGTGATGCGCGTGACTGTTTAAAACGCGTGCGCGCTCTCGTTTCCCTGCGTGAAGCAACTGTGACTAGAAACACAGCTGATGTGATTGGTTCTCTTTCAAATAGACTAGACAAAAAGTGACCCACAGTCTTGCTGCTTTCAAGAGCTCCAGATTTGTATTTTTGTAAGCAGCACCGGTTGCTTTCACTTTCACCATTATTTGAACAGATTATTTATGGGTCTAACATTAACCGTGTGCGTTATAATCCTTTCATTATCACACGGTATGTTTTTTACCTGCTTTCTTTTGCGTGATGTGGTTTAATTATCATTTTTTTACAATAACATTGCTTTAATTTTTATTTCAAGAGTTCACACTTAGCTGATGATTGATTATAAGCAAGTTTGGCATGCTGTCCCGGGAGAGAGCCCTGAGCTCAAAAGGTCCTTGAGCCCCGGGCTCCCTCCCGTTGCAGGGCGAGAGGGGAGCACTGAGCTCAGGTAGATCTCGAGAACTCCATCGCCGTGGTAATTGAATATCAGATAGTGCTTCTCTTGAGATAGGTACTAAGTAGGGAGCAAGTCTATGGATTGATTTAGACAATGATTTGGATTGCGTGTTTTTTAATCGGTGGGAGGAAACCGGAGAACCCGGGGGAAACCCACGTGAGCACGGGGAGAACGGGCAAACTCCTCACAGAAATGCCTGCTGGTTTGGTAAAGCCTAAACCATGGACATTCTTGCTGTGAGGCCACAGTGCTAGGCACTGGGCCACCGTGTCACCCATCTAGGAAGGAGGAGGAGTAGAGGTGGAAGGAGGGGGGGGTTTCTTCAAATCGAAGATGACTGTGGTAAGAAACCCTGGCTCTTTATAGTGAGTCAGGGTCGTCTGATTGGATAATCATGAGTGGTTAACGTGTAACCAGCCGTGTTCAATCATAATCACGTGATCCTCTCGAAATTAGTTTATGACTAAACTCCACTTATGTGTAGTTAACTGGTAATCTGGGACCTTTAGCCAGGACAGATTACTGTGCACATGTTTTGTTAAAAAGTATAGTAAACAGCTGTATTTTTCTTGTTTTGACACATTTAAAATTTGTGGCTAAGAAATAATTAATTGTTTATGTTTGGTGTGGTCAGACATAAATTTGGTAAATCTTTCATTTTGAGCTCTGAAAATTATGTGAAATAAAAACTAATTGTAATACTATGAAACCATGACCCATTTGCTCATGAACATTTAGCAAGCTCATACACGACACACAAAAAGTGAAATGAATGAGGCATGTGGAGATAACGCAAAATCTAAATCAAGTAATTTTAGCATGTCAAAGTCATATTTATGTGTATAAAATATATTTTCCCAACAATAAAATTGTAGCTAGTGAAAATGGAGAGTGGCTAGTAATGTTGGAAAACTACTAGCCACCGTGGCTGGTGATCAAAAAAGTTAATGTCAAGCCCTGATTATAAATAATATAATATAGTTGAAAAACTTCATAAATCTATTTACTGTTAATCTATATAATGTTTCTTTGCTATATAAAAAATCTTTCAAAAAAATAAAAAACAGTACTGTGTCATGGTGTATTTAGAAAACCAGTTTAAAAGCTGTAAGTATTTTTTCAGTTCCATGTGGTAGCGCTAGTACAGGGGTGTCCAAACTCGGTCCTGGAGGGCTGCTGTCCTGCTGAGTTTAGCTCCAACTTGCTTCAACAGATCTGCCAGGATGTTTCTAGTTTATCTAGTGAGAGCTTGATTAGCTGGTTCAGGTGTGTTTAATTAGGGTTGGAGCTAATCTCTCCAGGACACCGGCCCTCCAGGACCGAGTTTGGACACCCCTGCGCTAGTAGCTCAGAAATAACACCATTAAGGAAGCTAAGAGTGTTGTAAACTCACTGTCCGCGAGATGTGTGGACAAGTAAAGTAATCAAAGTAGAAGTGGCTGGACACAGACAGTTCAGAGCCAACATGGCGTATTTAAACTCTTCCTCACACACAACGTGATCTGCAGGAAGAAACAGACATGTTGTTTAGTGCTGAGCCAAAATGGCTGCCGTGAAAACAACTGAGAGTGCATCTCAATCAGCTCCGGACATAAATTTGTGCTTCAGAATGTCCATTAAAGAGGACCTATTCTGCCATTTTTTACAAGAAGCAAGTCTCTGATGTCCCTAGTGTGTGTATGTGTGAAGTTTTAACTCAAAATGCCACACAAATAATGTTTTCTAACTCTTTGAAACTGCCCCTTTTAGGCTTTGATCCAAATCGTGCCAATTTAGTGACTGTCGCTTTAAATTCAAATGAGATTGTGCTCTTTTCAAAAGAGGGCGGAGCTACAAAGGCCTATGTGTCAGCATATTGGCAGAATCAAAAATTATGCTAATGAAGGGAGAGATTGTCACTAATGGGCGGGGCTTTCCCTCTCTGATGACACGTACAAAGGGAGAATGTCAATCAAATGTTTCTGAAGACTGTTTTTATCAAGTGTGATAATTAAATTAATAAATTTTACCATTAGAAGCTGGTTTAAACATCTTGTGATTTTCGCATAATAGGGCAAATAGTGAGCAATGATGCTCCCTGATTTTCACGATGCATTGTGGGACTTTTCAGGAACCGTTTCAGTGCAATTACTGAATTTTGTGACTGAGACAGTTAAAATGGCTGACACCCTGATCAGTGTACTGACTACCGAACAAGGGTTCTGATTGAGTCATCTGAGGGCTACTACTAATGATATAGAGCAGTGTTTCCCAACCCTGGTTCCTGAAGGCACGCCAACAATACACATTTTTCAACCTCTTCCTAATCAAACACACCTGAATCAACTCATCAGAACATTAGAAGAGACTCCAAAACCTGAAATGAATGGGTCAGATAAGGGAGACATCCAATATATGTACTGTTAGTGTGCCTCCAGGAACAGGGTTGGGAAACACTGATATAGAGAATGAAAGCGGGAAGAAATCGTACGCATCACACACAATGTGAAATGAATTAGTACCTGCAAATTTAACATGGAATTTGTTTTCTGGTTTGAGGATCTGGACGTACAGAGGGCAGTTCGGAGCGAAGTCTTTCACAGCCCAAGCCCTCAGAATGGTCTGGTGATCCTGTCAACACATCAAGAATACAGTACACTGTTATAGCAATAGTACTGCTTAGTCGAATCAAACGAAATTTTCTAGTCATCTCAGCTTGCATTAGTCAAACTAAGTTGGTAACACTTTAGTTTATAGGTCACAATTCACACTATTGGCAAACCATTAACTAACAATACTACCTTAATAAACTACTAGCTGTTTATTAATAGTTAGTAAGGTAGAAGTTGGGTTTAGGTAGGAACTTGGGTATGCAGCATAAGATCATACTTTATAACTACTAACGAACAGTTACTATCTTAATAACAGGCATGTTTGTATGTTTTTGGGCTCTCAAAATCCTGGTAGTCATTAAAATGCACTTTATAAATAAGCAAAAACCACAGTTTCAGCTAAAAAAAAAAACTCAAATGTTTTGCTTACTGAGGTGAATACACACCAAATTTACATTTTTGGGTGAACTATCCCTTTAATTTTCCTTTTAGATTAATGCCGTGCGCACTTTATTTCTGTTTTTCTCACATTAAGCCGCGGTCACACTGGACTTTCCTCCCCATAGACTTCCATTCATACGCACACGAATGCGTCAGACCGGAAACGCAGGGTCATGCGTCGAGTTTCGCACGTTGCTGCGGTGCAAAGTTCAAGCTTGGTGAACTCTGACCTGCGAAATCGCATCACTTGACTGCGTGAGACCAATCCAGGATCAAAATATGACCTCTCTGAACAGAAATTTAAAACATGGAGCAATCGCTCGCTTTTTTAATCCCTAATCATCTTGTTTAATCCCACCCCTTTTCGCAGCGCCGTACGACAGAATTTTGCAAGGTTAAACGATAGTGTGACTGCGGTTTTATTCATGCATTCATTCATTTTCTTTTCGACTTAGTCCCTTTATTAATCTGGGGTCGCCACAGCACAATGAACCGCCAACTTATCCAGCATATGTTTTACGCAGCGGATGCCCTTCCAGCTGCAACCCATCACTGGGAAACATCCACACACATACACTACGGACAATTTAGCTTACCCATTTCACCTATACCACATGTATTTGGACTTGTGGCCAGTGGCGCCCTCAGAAAATTCTGAGGGGCCGCCAGAAGAGGCCACACTAAATCTTGAGGTGGCACACAAAAATTTATGAATTCAGTGTAATGTTATATTTTTGTTTTTGGTAAATGAAAAGTACATGTGCAAACACACACAAAAAAAAAAATAAATTAAAAAAAAAAAAAAAAAAAAATGTTCAATATTTATTTCAAAAACACTTTATTTATAATTTTACTTTTATTGAAGAGCATATGCTATGTCTAAAATGAATGAAAATTAATTAATAAAACAAACAAGTGAAAAACTGAACAAAAGGCATTACTATACACACACACACTATACAGACTCAATAATATTACATATTAATATTAAGCTTCTTCTATTTGTCACGCTGGTAGACAAGGAAGACAGAGATGGTTATTTTTTCACAGTATTTATTCAACGTTAAGTCAATCACACAGGGAGGATAGTGGGCTGATATGTGTGCTCTTGTGATCTTCTCTCACAGCACTATGAGTGTCAACAGTGGATGTTATCAAGCTCACTGATAGTTACACAAGTGCAAGCGCTCATACACAGTGAGAAGGATCAGGAAGCATGTAAACCAGGGGTGCTCAACCCTATTCCTGGCGATTGACCTTCCTGAAGTTTTTAGTTGTAGCCCTTATCAAACACACCTGCCTGTAATTATCAAGTGCTCCTCACGTTCTAAATAATTGGTTCAGGTGTGTTTGATCAGGGTTGGAGCTGAAATCAGCTGGAAGGTCGATCGCCAGGAACAGGGTTGAGCACCCCTGATGTAAACGATCATCCGTTAGTGAGGATACAAGCACACAGTTCATGTGAGTGAGTGCAGATCTTCTAGTGAATATCAGATAAGTATTATCACTTCCCTTTATTAGTATGAAGGACTCGAAGACTCATAAGGAACATCCATGGAAGTAGAGGAGAAGACGAAGGAGCGAAGATGAGGACAACCATCTGACTTCAATACCGGCCAAGGAATGAAGGGATAAGGTGAGCTTATGTAGTGTGCTTGATGAGGGGGAACAGGTGCAAACCATTAGAAGGCTGGTGAGAGTTCACGGGATTGGATGGAGGTGGTTTGAGATGGTGATCGTTGATTGGATGAGCAGGAATGAGCCAGGGATGTGACACTATTGATGTACTTTAAATCGTCACCTTAGAATTATAAGGTTCTATCTGACATTTTTGTCAAAATTGAGTTATTCACATATTCTTATTAAATGACAGCTTATTTACATCATGGGATGTTTTTTTTTAGAAATTTTAGGACGTTTTAGGACGTTCTATTTAAAAAAACAAATGTAACACACGCACTGTTTGCTAAGGAATGCAAAAACTTTGAAGCTCAATATCTCAAAATCATTCAGAACGCTGATGTCACGGTTGTGGATCGATCTGTCCTTCTTGCATGTGTGTGTTGGGAAGTGGGTGTGTTTGTTTAGGTTGTCTTCACCGCGTGGTGTGTGTGTGTGTGTGTGTGTGTTTACATTCATCAGCTGGGTTGTCACGTGTCTTGTTATCACTCATTGTTTTCAGCTATTTTCTATCAGTCACAGCTGTTGCGCCTATTTATGTTCAGTGTTTGTTAATAGCGTTATGAGTCCGTTGGTTGTTCACCCCTGTTTCTGCTTCCTGTTAGGCGCTCTCGCTCGATCTGTTGGCGGCTTTTTGCCATAAGTCTGTTATATTTGGACCTTGTGCACATCTCCGTTTCATTGATGTTGTTGCAACTGCCTGCTCTGATGACAACTAAATCAGTGAGAAACTTCATCCCAAATCTGCTACTCTGATGAACTGTTATCGCTGGTAAGCGTGTCGATTTTCCTTAAGAGTTGCTCCATAATGCTACCTTCCCCTTCCCTTGATATCTGGTAAGATATCAGTGAGAGACTTCACTTCGGATCTATTTCTCGGATGAACTATTACTGCTGTCTAGCGAGTTATATTCCTGGTGCGAGCATCCTTGCTCCACACTATATCTGGTGAGATCGATACCAGTTGTGACTTTTTGTTATTCCTTTAATAAATCATCTTGCATTCACTTGCATTTGGGTCTCCTGTGTATATCTTTGTGACCGCAGATAGAACCTTATAATTCCAATGTGACAAAATATTAAACCCGTGTTGCCAGATTGGAAATGTGAAAGTATCGTACCAGAACCTCAATTATCGTATTTGGAGGAAAATTATCGTTCACTAATCAAACAGAGAGAATGCAGCTATTATCTAGACAAATAGCGTTTTGATGCACCGTGCAAACAACCACAATCCGTTAAAAAAAAAACTACCTTAGTGGGAAGGTTCAAATTCCACCTCCGAGTCGCTGTCATTGAATACCTGCTTGAGTTGCCAGATCTTGAGGGATTCATTTTGCGGTACAAATTGGATGCCTACATGGAGTGCAACATAGTGCTGGTTGGCTTGAAAGCAGTGCACCCTCCCAAACTAGTCTGAGGTGTGCACGAGCCCATCCAGAGGATCTGTAATGAGTTGATCTCGTGGCTTTGTTTTGATGAGATTAAGTTTGGAAAAACGCGTTCCCATGATGCATTTGAATGGGGAAAAACGAGAACATCAAGGGCAAACTCCCCTGTCCTTCTCACCTTCCTTTTCAGCACTACTTTTTAAAACTTTCCTGCTTAAACGATTAACCTCAACCTGAAAATGACTAAAGCACGGCAGCGCGCAGCCAGTGTTGCCAGATGTAGCTGACTGATTCCAGCCCAAAAACTATTCAAAACCCGCCGAACTGCAAAAAATCTGGCAACACTGCGCGCAGCAGGAATGTTAACTCATGAGAGAGAGCCATTCTCCACGTTGATTGGCTGAGAAGATGTAACGTAAGATGAGATAGAAAGATGCAGCTTTCAATATGTAAAGAAGCCCTAAGGTTACAATAAAACTCATTTTAAATGCCATACATTTCTGAAATTATAGTACATTATTAAATTATTGATCGTACATCATACAGAGTTCGAAATTATCGTACAAATACGATAATTATCATACGTCTGGCATCACTGTATTAAACTGCCATTGCTGTCTATTGAAGGTGTGTGCGTGTGTCAACGTAAACAATGATCGGGGAGGGGGAGGGTAAAGTCTAGATTGGATACGCGGCCGGCCGGAAGTGCGATATGCACCTTAATATAGCGGCATTTTTTTATGACACTGTATAACAATAATTAATATTTTTACAGTACTGTAACGGTTAGGTTTAGGGTAGGGGTGGGGGGAGACGATAATGAAATACAATAAATCGGAAATTTCATAAATAACATAAATAATTCTCCTTAACCTCGAGCCGCAAACGTATCCGATCTAGCAACAACCGAGGGGGAGGGGCAGTGAATCAGCTACGTCATTGGCACCAATCAATCCACAATAATTTAATGGCTGCTATTTATTTATTGAAATATTGTGAATTTACGTAAGCACATTTAAATTAATAATATCAACAGCAAAGTCATATTGGGGTGGCCACCCTTGGCCACCCCTTGGGGGCGCCCCTGCTTGTGGGGGAAACCAGAGCACCCGGAGGAAACCCACGCCAACACAGGGAGAACATGCAAACTCCACACAGAAATGCCAAGTGACACAGCCGGGGCTCGAACCAGCGACCTTCTTGCTGTGAGGCAACAGTGCTACACACTGTGCCACCGCTATGCCTCAGCCCTTAACATGAACCTTATAATTCAGCAAGAACCACACGTTCATCTAAAAATCTCTAATGTTTTACTAAAGGACATACATCTTGGATGACCTTAGGTGAATTAACACTAAATTTACATTTTTGGGTAAACTATGCCTTTAAATTTGCTTGTATATCAATGTTGTGTGCACTTATTTCTCAATTTTTCTATTATTATTGTAGTATTACCTGTTTTTTGTCTGTAATTACTGATTGCTATTATTGCATATTAATGGGCGCTCCTTTAGCAATGATTATATAAAAGTTAATTTATTAATCTGGAGACTCACGGCTGCCATGCGATCAGCTTCATTCCTGCTGCTAAGAATAAAACATGCCTCCGCATCATCCATCCTACAGAAACAAAAATGACCAATCACAGAGAGATGTTAACAATGCAGACCAATCACAGTAGGGCATTAACAAAACAGACCAATCACAGAAGATGAATTTGATGTTATTCTTGTTCGATTCTTGCATTCGAATAATGTGCAAGCAGTATGAAACCAAAAATTGGTATAAATTGCCAATTGGTATAAAAAAAAAAAAACATATTTTTAAAATATAACAGACAAAAAAAATGACATATGGCATATTGCATTAAAAATATATAATTTAACTATTGTAATAGTAAATGAAAGGTAAATAATTTTTTTTTTTTAATGAATGAACTGTCAAATAAAAAATGTAATTAAACAGACGTGTTAAAAAATACAGCAAAAAATGTAACCCATTTTTGTGGTATGTATGAGGTAATATTAATAATAATAATAATAATAATATTCAATATAAGAATGCAGAACAAAAATATTATACACCAATAACCATTTTTAAAATTAGTTTTAATCGTTTTAACTGCATATGCAAATAAGCTTTGCTGTGATTGGTCAACGAGGCAGTCACTCACTTGGCTCTCAGCAAATCCTGGTTTTTGAGGGCGGAGCCTTGAAGATAAATGACCCTCTGTGACCAGAGAGGAATCTGTAAAATCCTCCTGACCTGAACGTCTACTTCACACGGACACAAGATGACCACATAATAATCCTAAACACACACAATACAACCCCCTTAGACAACATACTGCAAACAATACAGGCTTCTTACACTTTTTACAAAGCAAAATTTAAGCACTTTCCAGATGCTATTTCAAACTTTCCCAGCACTTTACAGTGTGGCAAATTACATATTTACACACATATACAGGGCTCAGCATAGATGAGTGCACCCACTTTTGAAAATTTATATTTTTATCCATTTCTCAGTGAATATAGGCAATCATTTTGGTGCATTTAAATAAAAATGTTTAATATAAATATATATTATAGTCGTTAAAATAAGAGTTTGGCCATCGAACATCTTTAGCAATAGAAAAATAATACATTTAAATTTAAACAAACTATTGTGACAACATCAACATAAAAATTACAAAATTTCGAGTTTCCAAAAATTTTTATTTCATCAAAATAATTTGGGTGTACTTATTTTTGGACTGCGATCTGTTTTTACATAAAAAATGAAAAAGTTTTCTCTGAATTTAATGAGTTTTTTTCATGAAATTTTTCTTTTTCTTTGAATTTAATGAGTTTACTCTCAGCATTTTATCTGGACTTTTTCTCTAAATTTAAGCTTTTTTATGAAAATTTAAAAATTTCATCTTAAATTTATGTTTATTTTAATTTCAAAGGGCATTTGTTTTTTTAAAAGACAGGCACATGCGCAAACTCCAATGTTTTCTCCAAACAGATTTACTTTTATTTAAAATCATTCATTCCTTTTCCTTCGGCTTAGTCCCTTTATTTATCAGGGGTCGCGACAGTGGAATGAACCGCCAACTTATCCAGCATATGTTTTTACACAGCGGATGCCCTTCCAGCCGCAACCCAGTACTGCCAAACACCCATACACTCTCACATTCACACACATACACTACGACCAATTTAGTTCATTCAATTCACCTATAGCGAATGTGTTTTGACTTGTGGGGGTAACCGGAGGAAACCCACACCAACACGGGGAGAACATGCAAAGTCCACACAGAAATGCCAACTGGCTCAGCCAGGACTTGAACCAGCAACCTTCTTGCTGTCAGGCAACATGCTAATCAATGAGCCACTGTGCTGCCTCAATCGGTTTGGTTTTGTTTTTTGGCGGTTTTCTTTTTTTTGTATGCAGTTCTGTTGGAGTAAGTGGCAAAACTGAGTAGCCTACGGTCACTTACCAGTTATGGTCATGTACCAGTCATCATAAAATGTCTGGTCTCAGAAACCCCAACTCGTCCTTCTTGCTGTGAGGCGACAGTGCTAACCACTGAGCCACCGCGCCACCTTCTTAGCATTTTATTTGGATTTTTTTTCATCGAAATGTACATTATTTTTCATGAAAAATGACTTTTTTCTCAGAATTTAATAAACAACTTAGCATTTAATTTGGACTTTTTAATCAGTATTTAACACGTTTAATCTTGCATTTTAATGACTTTAATATGGAGATGTTTTCTATTTTGTTTTTTTTATTGGTTGGCACTAATGAATATTTTTAATTGTTGCTAGGCCCTAATCCTCTTCTAATGTATATCGTCAGATTATATCAGATGCTAATGGTTATTTTATTCTATAGTATAGTTCTAAGGACATTTTTGATGGCATGTTTGAACAATGAACTACTGTCATCTAAAATGTAATTTACTTGCATTTTCAATTTCAATTTATTTTCATTTTAAAAGTCTCACATTAAAAAATTATTATTATGAAAACAAAACATGATAATATCTGTTAAATCCACACAGAGAGGCAGATTATTCACCTGTGTGTGCGGGTGAGCGTAGAACTCATTGAGAAAGTCCATCAGAAGGTCGATTTTCAGGGTACTGACACATAAAACCACGTGTCTCTCTGTCTGAGCACGATGCCTGCTGTAGTTTCCTCCAGATTTCTGTCTTTCCATCCACAGATAGATCAACTCCTCAAACTGCAGATACAGAAAAAGAGGACAGATCGACCATGATGGTGAAAATAAAGATTATGATGAAGAAAGATCACTAATTTATTATCAAGTCAGTACTGTGTAGACTGACTGCAATTTATTTTCCAATAAATTGAATTCATTCATTTATTGTCTTTTCGGCTTAGTCCCTTTATTAATCAGGGGTCACCACAGCAGAATGAACCGCCCAATAAATTGAATACTATACATAATATATCAATACAAATGTCAATTAGGCATGTCTGTGAGTGTGATGTGACCTGCAGCGGCAGCACGACGAGGGCCACGCAGATCATCACCACCACCAGCAGCTGAGAAGGCCAGATCTGTGGTGTCACATCCCCGAAACCCACCGTCGAAAAGGTGACGATGCAGAAATACAGAGCGTTGAAGAGTGACAGACTCTTCTTACCGGCCCTCTCTAAATGCTGGATTCCACATGTGCTGAAAGACACAGAAAAACCCACTGTAGGAGATCTGAGAAACAGCAGAGCAAACTAAAACATCAACACTTGGGGCTCTATTTTAACGATAGAGCAAAGTCTAAAGCGCACGGCTCAAAAGCATTAAGGGCGTGTCCGAATCCACTTTTGCTATTTTAAGGATGGAAAAATACGGTTTGCGCCACGGCGCATGGTCTAACAGGGTTGTGCTTATTCTCCTAATGAGTTCTGGGTGTGTTTTGAGCATAACATGCATTAAACCAATCAGAGTCTCATCTCCCATTCCTTTTAAGAGTCAGTTGCGTCGTGGCGCATTTGCTATTTACACGGTGACTTTGTAAGTGGAAAAACTGAAGGCTTCACTAGCGAGAAAACAGTTAAACAGAGCATCTGCAGCACGAGGATTAGGAACGAGCCTCCTCCATTCGGCCTCTTTACTTTCTCTTTACTTTACTTTTTATTTTGCGCCGACATTAATTTTTCATTTAATCCTTCATTAATTATAATTAATGAAACGTGAAAATAAAGTAATTAGTGAAAGGAGAGATTTGCAAATATGCGTTTAATGAAAATAAAGACGCTTTTGTTTTTAAAAATGGTTAAAAATGAAAAGGTAAACTGATTAAAATTGTGTTTCACTACAGGCAGCTGGCTCTCTGCAACTCTCACGTGGTCGCCCACTGAAGCTAAGCAGGGCTGTGGCCCGTCAGTACCCAGAGACCACATGGGAAAGCTTGGTTGCTGTTGGAAGTGGTGTTAGTGAGGCCAGCAGGCGGCGCTCAACCTGCGGTCTTTGTGGGTCCTAACGCCCCAGTATAGTGAAGGAGACTCTATACTGCTCAGTGAGCGCCGTCTTCCAGATGTGACATTAAACCGAGGCCCTGACTCTCTGTGGTCGATTAAAATCCCAGGATGTCCTTCGAAAAACAGTAGGGGTTTAACCCCGGCATCCTGGCCAAATTTGCTCATTGGCCTCTGTCCATCATGGCCTCCTAACCATCCCCATATCATAATTGGCTTCATCACTCTGTCTCCTCTCCACCAATCAGCTGGTGTGTAGTGTGCGGTCTGGCGCAATATGGCTGCTGTCGTGTCATCCAGGTGGATGCTGCACACTGGTGGTGGATGAGGAGATTCCCCCAATGTGTAAAGCCAAAGACTCTAGAATACATAAGACATGTATACTTTTGAATGGGGAAAAGTGTAACTGTAAATATGTCGAATGAAGCCTGCCTTCTAGCACAGGAGCCAATCAGCGATCGCTATATGTCAAATAAAGCCCGCCTTCTAGTACAGAAGCCAATCAGCGATCACTATAGAATGACAATTCTCCAGGGGAGGGGCTCGGACCAGATGTAAGTTTCTGCAGATTTTGTGCGATACGAACATTTAGAAATGAAACTAAAGAGACAGTTGTTGTTTAATTTTATTGGTTATTCATAATATGAAATGTAATCGTAAGCTTGGCTTAAGTTTTGGAGAATTTGATGTTTCCCCATTCAAACAGAATGCCCGAGCATACTGCCCGAGAGGCGTTTCAAAGATGGCCGCAGAGTGAAATGAGTTGCCTTAAAGGGACTTTGGTAAAGCGCTTTGAGTGTCCGCTAAATAAATTTAAGGAATTATTAATTACTACAATTTTTTTGACCTGTTTCAAATGACCTACTTTTCAAATTATTAAACTTTGAAAGATGCTGTTCACATTGTTTTAATCAGTCTACAACTTTTACATATGAATATTTACACAGTCACTGTGATATAAGACATAAATGTTTCTCACCCGGTGAAGACGAGACACAGGAGAGTGCAGATGAGGATCAGGACCTGATTAAACATGGCGGAGTGAGTCCTCTGAATGGCCCTGTGCAGATCATTCTGGAACACACACACACATATATTGGGTTTTCATGGTTTATGAGGACTCTCCATACATATAATGATGTTTATGCTGTACAGCCTGTACATTTTGTCCCCCTTTACTGGGATTGCTATAATTAAGGGGACACATTTGGTCCCCACAATGTGATGAAAAGCATGCACTCACACACTCACACATATATACACACACACACATATGCAGGTGCAAATACACACACACACACGCACACACGCACTCTCTTTCTATTTCTCTCACATACACACACTCCAACAAATCTCTCTCTCTCATACACACAAAATATCACTTTTACACACACACTTACACACACAAACACACAATCCCTCACTCACTCTGTCTCTCTCTCACTCTCACATACACACTTTCTCTAACACAGTCAAACAAAAACACACACACTCTCTCTCTCACACACACACACACACACACACACACACACACACACACTCTCTCTCTCTCTCTCTCTCTCACATACACACACTCGAACAAATCTCTTTTTCTCTCTCTCTAACATACACACACATGCTCTCTCACACTCATCTTTTCACACACACACACACACACACACACACACACACCACACACACACACACACACACACACACACACACACACACACACACACACACACACACACACTCTCATACACAATCTCTTATACACACAAAATCTCGCTTTTACACACACACACACACATTCCCTCACTCACTCTGTCTCTCTCTCACTCTCACATACACACTCTTTCTCTCACATACAGTCAAACAAACACACACACACACACACACACACACACACACGTAAACTCTATCTCACACACTCTTTCTCATACACACACACATACGCGCTCTCAGTCTCTCTCTCTCTCTCACACTCATACACACACTCACACTCTCTCTCTCACACAAAATCTCTCTCTCACTTAGACGCACACACACTCATAAAGACTCACACACTTTCTCATACACACACAGAAATGAACTCTTTCACATGTACACACACACACACACACAATCTCTTTCTCTCTCACACACACACGCATGCACGCACTTACACTCTCTCACACACATACACACAAACTCTCTCTCTCTCACACACACACACACTGGAGCGGCTTTATATTAGTGTCATGAGGATCACTCACTATCATGCTCTCCAGAGCACATTTGGCCAGCCAGCAGTTGAGGAACACTGGGATGAAGAGGTTTCTAAGCGGAGGCCAGAAGATCTGACACACACACACACACACACACACACACATAGGGAACAGGTCAAACGGCCGGTGTCAGACTTCAGTATTACTGCAGGGTTTAGATTTGTGGCTGAATCTTACAGTGATGATGAAAGGGACGGTGTTGAGCATCTCCAGCAGGAAAGACACCTGAAAGATCTGCTCCCATAGATTACCCTGCAGAAACACACGTGTCAATCAGAGATCTGCTGTTAACGTCAGAAAAATAAGATCGCTGTTTATGTGCTCAAGCAAAAAGTATCATCATTGTAGCATCTTGAGTGAGGTATTGTTCTTGGTTAAGGTTTTATTCATTTCTGGTATTCACACGCAGTGGTGTAAAGTAACTAATTACAAATACTCAAATTACTGTAATTGAGTAGTTTTTCTCAGGAATTGTAATTTACTGAGTAGTTTTAAAAATGTGTACTTTTACTTTCCCTTGAGTACATTTTTAGTGCAGTATCTGTACTTTTACTCCACTACTTTCTTTCAACCTGCAGTCACTATTTTATTTTTCTCATCCATGGGGATTAGAAAAATCAGTCCTGAGATTTCTGTCTAATAGACTGTAAAAGATATGGACGTAGTATCCGTGACGTCACCCATAGGTTTATGAAGAACCCAAAAGAAGCTACTAGAAGGCGTGGCCGACCGTCGCCATTTTGTTCGCGTGTCATCGCACCAACCCCGGGTATACCATACAAGGGCAAAGAGGCAAAGCGTGAGCGGATCTACAGACGCCCTGCTTAGACGGGCTTTCCTAAGGGGGAAACGCTTAATACTACTACTACGCTTAATCTAACCACATGTGCTTGGTTGTACACGTTATCAATAAAGTGTTTAGACTTTTAAAAACACTGTTTCATAAGCAACGTCATAAGTGCAATGCTTAGTGGCTCAATGCATTACACATTGAGCCACTAAGCATTGTTCTCATGACGTTTTTCAACAGGAGGAAAGTGCGAATTACTTCCAAACACTTCAGATATAGTCTGTGTTAGTAAATGCAAGGCTAATTATGAAGTCCAGGCAGAACACTGTATGACAACACTTCAGATGACTGTTCTAGAACCTACAGCTAATAATCTATCAGATTCTGGAGTGCATTGCAGCTCTAAAGAACATTATAAATGATAAATGATCTTAAATAAAACAAATACATTCATAGAGATGGTATATAATGATAGATTTCACTCACCTGGCAAATGGAGGCCGTGAATGGCTTGTGAGCACAATTAAGTGCACACAGCATGCCATATCATCTGATAATTGTAGGAAATAATTCCAAAAGGCAACTGACTGTGTAAAGTCACATAAAACAACACAAAAATAAGACGAATATGCCGAGATCAGCGGCTAATCAGCTGAGGTGAAGTGACGGCGACCAGCGAGACCTAGCTGTCACTCAAGTGGCCACGCCCTTAATTATGCAAACTTAATATAACCTAAAATAAAGGAAACGGATGAGTTATAAAAAATTCACCCCCCTCACAGTTGTCACGAAGGGTAATATTAGCTATATGAACCAAAATCGTTCTTTGTACCAGGCTGTAAACGCCTTTTTTTCTGCTGTAAAGTTGGCCATTCTAACAGTGGGCTCAATAGAAATTTGCTCTATTATGGAGCCAGGACTAGCGGAATTTCGATGAATTGCAGTTTCAGTTACTTCCGTATTGGCTTCCTGAGGGAGAGCGGGAGGTTGCCGATTGGTCTAATCAAATAGCACATACCGTAGAAGGTAAAATCGCATCATAATGAACTACCTCAAGACGTGTGCACTTTATAATTGCAGCAAACTGTTTGGAAGTATTAAAAGTGTCCATGAAGATGTTAAAAATATTTACACACTGTAAAAAATAAATCCGTAAAATTTACGGTAAAAAAAACGGCAGCTGTGGTTGCCAGTATTAACCGTAAAAAATACGGTACAAACCGTAAAAGTAATTTCTAATTTTTTACAGTAAATTACCGTATTTTATTAATTTATAGAGGTAACATGTCTGTATTTTAAATTAGCAACATCTACACATCTTTTGTTACACAGATAGACAGGTTAACACAGCCATATGCAGGTGGTAATGAGAAAGTTCATACATAATGAACCAAAGCTCATCACAAACAACTTTTCCCACAATCAGAAAAGTGTATCAGTGTAAAGGTGTTCAGTGTCATTCACACAGTCACTAAACACCAGTATGGTAACACGCATAAAATGAAAGTCATGAAATAAACATTGTTTATCAACATTAGATGTAACATAACTTACTAATATACATTACTGATGGGGGAAACAACTAAAAAGATCCATAGTAATGTCAACAAAAAGCATAAAAAGTGATGTGCCATGCAGGGAATTCTAGGAAAGTCAATTTACGGTTATTCGCCGTATATATTAAGGAAACATACTGTTAACCAGGTTACGGATTTGTACTGTAGCATTTTTACAGTTTTTTACCGTTGAAATCACAGCCATTTTTTACAGTGCAGGCATTGACCCAGAGACTGTTTATATGCACGTCACTGATGAGAAGATGACGGATGTTTACTGTATGATGACCGAAATGGCCTTAAACACCCAGCAGGCACAGGACGTCAACATGACGTCTGATTGACGTTGAACCCTAACATCATGGGGACTTTGCATTTTGTTTGGAAATGAAAATCGGGTTGACGTCAGAACTCAACGTCAGGCCAACATCAATATCCAATGTCCACCCTAAAACCAATCAAATATCAACGTCTAATGATGTTACAGCTTGACATTGTGTGAACATTACCCCTATGACATCTATCAGACGTTGGATTTTGGTTACCGTACCCGACGAATAAGTGTCAGTATTTGACATCATATATGACGCTGGTTTAAGATGTTGGATTTTGGTCACTTTCTAACAACTTAAACTCAACCAAATATCAACGTCATTTGGCGTCATTATTGGACATCAAAATAACGTTGTCCTTAGCTGCTGGCTTGACAATTGATTTTGGTCATCTGACATTACAACCTAAATCTAACCTAATATCAACGTCTCATGATCTTGTGTTCCTTCAGGCCAACAACTAAATGCACTACAGAATGTTACGTTTACACACACATGCACAAATTACATGTAAACATATCAGCTTTTGACAGCATAATACTCGCTACTCACTACTCTTGAGTACTTTTAAAAGGGCTACTTTTTACTCATACTTTGAGTAATATTTACAACAGATACTTTTAATCTACTCACACTACATTTTTAGGCAGGTAATGGTACTTTTACTTGAGTATGATTTTTCAGTACTCTTTCCACCACTGTTCACACGAGCACGGGGAGAACGTGAAAACTCCACACAGAAATGTCGACTGGCTGATTAGGGACTTTAACCAGTGACATTCTTGCAGTGAGGCAACAGTGCTAATCAATCTTTAAAAGGAGGGGGAGTAGGGGTGAGAGGGAGGATTCTTCAAGACAATATTTACTAAGGTAAGAATCTCTGGTTATTTACGATGAGTTAGAAATAGTCTGATTGGTGAGTCATGACTAGGGCCAGACAGAATCTGCTGACATTTTTTTGCTATTTCTGCTGAGAATTTGGTAAAAAATATCTGTAGATTTATGCTGAATGATTTTGGGAGCATCATAACTAAAAACTTTACATATGAAATAAAAAATAATAGCTTTTTAACTTTAATGTTTACAATGCAAATCCAATTAGATCCACTTGTTTGGTAAACAAAGCAAGTCTCTCATATAATACATCTAATAAAAGACACAAAATATGACTTTACAAACTGTATTGTAAATAAATCATATTTTAATATTACTAATATTACGTCACAATAATATCACTGAAATTAATTTAAAAACGGAATAAATATAAATTTACACATATTTACACAAGTAAATACATAGACTCAATGATGGGCTAAACATCTGTGCACGCAGATTTCGTGTGGACCTATGAGTTAACTAATGCGGGACCAGCCATGATCACTCATAAGCACGTGATCCTCTCAAAATTAGTTTATAAATAAACTTCACTTAAAAACAATGATGCTAAAAACACACATTTAATAAAACTTATTTTTAAAAAAAAAAACTACTTAAAACTGTAAATTTGTTACTTGAAATAAAGTGTAACAGAAAAGTATATATATATATGAAGAGTTCAGATGCAAGAGCCGCTAAACGCCAAAAATGAGGACATTGAGTGAATGCTTTAGGCACGTACTACACCATCAACAAATAGATTAGCTTCTAATCATCCAAATCGCAGCGTCAGCGCATTCAGAAATAACAGTTTGTTGGCAAAAGCGGTAAAGTCTAGATTGGATACGCGGTCGTCCGGAAGTGCGATATGCACATTAATATAGCAGCATTTATTTATGACACTGTATAACAATAAATATTTTTACAGTACTGTGACGGTTGGGTTTAGGGTTGGGGTGGGGGTAGGGGTTAAAAAATACAATTTATTGGGTAATTTAATAAGATAAATAATACTCTGTACAACTACTGTTTTTATGCTTCTGTGACGGTTGGGTTTAGGGTTGGGGTGGGGGTAGACGTTAATAAAATACAATAAATCAGAAATTTCATAAATAACATAAATTATTCTCGTAAACTTTTGGCCGCTAAACGCCACTTGCCTTTGACAGCAAAAACGAGAACCTATCAGAAGGCGCAAATCGAATCATATGTTTTCAATGTACGCCGGCTTTAAGAGGAGACTGTTTTATTCCAATTCTGATTTTAGAGTTTGATGAGCTGAATGAGGCTGTCCGACTGTCAGTGAATGGCAAATAAAAACGTCTCTTACCTCAAAACTCTGTGCATTATAAGGAAAAGAAACACACTGTACAGTCAGAAGTGTAGCCTGCATTCATAACGTGCTTTTGCGCAGCGACGCTACTTTGAATGAGTCTGATTTACTGTACATTAAACAGCAACTGCATTTTACGAATAACAGAGTTAAGATGCCATTCTTTTATCCCACATGGATACTATGAGGATAATCAAGAGACCAAGACCTTAAGTATGGTAAGAATGAATGAATGACAGCTTCTAAAATTGTCTGAGAGGCATCCTTGTTTTGTTCAGTAGGCCCACCTTGTGTTTTATTTGCTAATTTAAGCTATTTTTTAAAAGATAAATATAATGTAGCAAACTAAACATTATTTATATCACTTCATAATACACTGAAAAAAATCATTCAGAGATGATTCCTTGGAATTACTTAATATTTTTACGTTAAGTGGCTGTAAACATTTTAATTGGGCTGAATTTAAACAAACAAATTAAGTAGAATTTTATTAAATTCAACACAAATAAATTGTTTGCAACAGTTTTGCAGACATCATTTTTTTCAGTGTACCTATACATCTGATTTATATTAATGGACAATGCACAGATATTGATGTTTCATAACGTTTTACACTACATTATTTGAATCTACCAAGCTTAGTTTACAATGTTTGCAATGTTTACATTCTTCTACTTGCATTAAATCTAAATCCCAAATATCAGAAATGACAACAGATTGTTAAGATTTAATTAATGTCAGTTTTAAAGTTATTGATTAATGCACTTACTTGACAGATTTCATTCGTTCATTTTCCTTCTGCTTTTCCCCTGGTTTACCACAGCGGAATGAACCGCCACTTACTTGACAGATTTATGTGGTTTGTGTAATGTGTTTTATGTTTGGTAAAATAATTTCTAATTGCATATTTAGTGATTTCAGCTAATTACACTGTCTTGTCCCAATAGGTGGATTAAGAGGCTTTTGCAAAAAAGCATAAGTGGATTTAGCTGGTTTTGATGCAAAAGAAAATCTACCTTGTTAAAAACCAAAGAATTGTCTAAAGTGACATTTTTGAAAAAAGTTGTTTGATTTACCAGCTAATAACCTTCTCATTACATATAAAATGAAACTTCTGGACCTGATTATAGGAGGCTGATAGAAAATGCTCATTTACAAGAAAAGAGGTCAGATGGATTTAGAGGGTTTTGCATCTGAACTCATTATATATATACAGTTGAAGTCAAAATTATTAGCCCCCTTTTAATTTTTATTTCTTTTTTAAATATTTAACTAAATGATGTTTAACAGAGCAAGGAAATTTTCACAGTATGTCTGATAATATTTTTTCTTCTGGAGAAAGTCTGATTTTATTTCGGCTAGAATAAAAGCAGTTATTAATTTTTTCAACACCATTTTAAGGTAAAAATTATTATCTCCTTTCAGCTAGATTTTGTTTCGATAGTCTACACAGAACAAACCATCATTATACAATGACTTGCCTAATTAACCTAATTAACCTAGTTAAGCCTTTAAATGTCACTTTAAGCTGTATAGAAGTGTCTTGATAAATATCTAGTCAAATATTATTTACTGTCATCATGGCAAAGATAAAATAAATCAGTTATTAGAAATGAGTTATTAAAACTATTATGTTTAGAAATGTGTTGAAAAAAAATCTTCTCTTCATTAAACAGAAATTGTGGAAAAAAATAAACAGGGGGGCTAATAATTTTGACTTCAACTGTATGTATATATATATATATATATATATATATATATATATATATATATATATATATATATATATATATATATATATATATATATATATATATATATATGTGTGTGTGTGTGTGTGTGTGTGTGTGTGTGTGTGTGTGTGTACTTACACACAAACACACACAAATAACTTATTTGCAAAAACAGATAACTAAATGTTAAACAATTTTTAAATATCATTGAAGAGTACAACTGTAAAATACATGATGATTTATGGAAATTACTAAAACTTTTTTTTGTCATTTTCAAAAAGTATTGTAGAGTACAGTTGCAAAAAAAATTATATATTTTTTTAAAAGGGTTGTTTTTGACTTTTTTTGTAAACTTTAACTAAATTGTTTTTAGAGTATTTATTTGTATTTGTGTCTAATCAAATAAAAAAATCTAATAAAAATAATAATTATTCGTTTAGAAATCATTTTTTCAGCACAGACAGTTTGAATTAACATTTCTTTTATGTCATTACAAAAATGTTTTAGTTTTACGACTTTAGTTTTGTTCATTCATTCATTTTCCTTTGGCTTAGTCCCTTTACTCATCTGGGGTCGCCACACTGGAATGAACCGCCAACTTATCCAGCATATGTTTTACACAGCGGATGCCCTTCCAACTGCAACCCAGTACTGGGAAACAGTGGCGGCTGGTCAATAGAGGGCGCTGGGGCGCCGCCCCCGTCAAGTTAGACTCCTTTAATATGTCAATATTTATTATCACAAATATTAACAAAATAAACTGATTTAATTATAACATTCTAACATTTATTGTAGTCATTCTAACATTTATTGAAAAAAAAATGTATGAACAATATTTTTTCATATGTGTACCGGGCGCCGGACTAATGGGTGTCACACAAACTTTTGCAAAGCATGTGATATGACGATAAGCTCTAATTGGCCGGTTTTAAATTGTCCTTAGGGCGCAGCGTTGTTAGAACGAATCATATTTGTTTTTATATGATTGGCCTTATGTGATTCACTCAGCAGCAGCTCGTCAGATAGCTGTGCTGACCTTTAATCATATAATGAAAGCAAGTGCAAGATGTAGGAAAATTCTGTTGTATCTTGGCAAAGTAGTCAAGTGATCGCGAGCGCGAGTACACTCGGGGCTTTTCCAGCCTTTTACTATTTCCGTGTTTGCTGTTTCAAACAGCATGACGCAAGAGAGGCTGAATGCATTGGCCATGCTGTCAATAGAGAAGAGACTGGTGACTGAGATGACTGACTTTAACCAAAAAGTTATTGAGAAATTTTCAAGCTAGAAAAAAAGGAGAGCACAATTAATTTTTAAGTAGTGCTACTGGCCAGTGATTAGGCAACATTTGTTTGTGTGTGTGTGTGTGTGTTTACTGATTATCTTGATTACTTCATTACTGATAATAAACCCAAATTGAACTAAAATGAACTGATTTGTGATGCATTTATTGTATGCTTTAGTCATTTTTGTTTTTGGTACATCACCTGAAAAATGGCTTTTAAAATGCGCCCCCCTCACATTTTTTAACACCAGCCGCCACTGCTGGGAAACATCCATACACACTCATTTACACACATACACTATGGTCAATTTAGCTTATTCAATTCACCTATAGTGCATGTCTTTGGACTGTGGGGGAAACTGGAGCCAACACGGGGAGAACATGCAAACTCCACACAGAAATGCCAACTGACTCAGCCAGGACTTGAACCAGAGACCTTCTTGCTGTGATGCGACAGTGCTAACCACTAAGCCACCGTGTCACCGGCTTTAGTTTTATTTAACTAATATTCCTGAGACTATGACCTATCCTGTGACAGACAGATCAATAAACATTCATATTGCATTCATTTACACAAACTTACCTTGTAGCTCAGGTACGTCAGTAACATGGCCTCCATAAAACTGATGGAAGCTACAATCACCTGAGGAGAAACATGGCGTTATAAACATTATTTAGACAGTGTATTATACACAAGATATGCACAGTACTGAACTTATCAAGCAAACATGAGCAGTGCAAATGACCAAATAATGCAGAAATACCATAAAAAAATTGCTGACTGGCGACACCTGCTGGTCAAAATGTGTCAACGCAACTCAAACACATGCATTTATTATGGACGAAACGAGGGTTTTAAGTATCAAATACAAGCTTTATTTCCCCCCTATGTACATTAAGATGTGTGTTGTTCAATAAAAAAATTGAATAAGAAAATATAATGACTATCATACATTTGGATCACAAGTTACACTGCAGTTCATGTGTCAAAAAATACTGTCAAGAGTCCTAAAACAAAGAATCATTTAATGACATTAGACTCCATCTAAGCTCAAAATATAATGCTCACTATGTTTCAATCACATTTACATTTTTAAAATCAGGTTTCAATGTTACTTAAATATATATCCGTTATGCTGAATTACAATGGGTCATTAGTTTACCATTTATTTTCACAAAATTAAAAACAAAAACACGAAACAGAACATTAAAACAGACACTTCACTTTCATTTAATAAGCTTTGTTTTTTATTGTCAATCAAATCTGATGCAAAACCTAAAACCACAACGACACCTTTTGGAAATCAAAGTAAATCATATTTTTTTATAAAAGTGTGATCTAGTAAATACAATCTACAAATACTTAAAGGGCCATGAAACCCCCTGTCTCAGCAGGGTGTATTCACACCTCTAGTTTGAAAAAAGTCAGGAAAAGTGGGCGTGTCCAGCTCCGTTTTAGGTAGGAGTGTCAGGGGAGGGAAAGAGGGAAGGATATGCAAATATGGGAGTTTCTGTTTGGGCACGCAGACGCAGGGGAGAAAGACAGTAACTGTGTTTACATGGCCATCAGTAATCAAACTACTTGCCAAATTATTAATTTGTCGACTTTAACTGCAGTTTGGCATTTTCACTTTTTATTCAGGAACATTTCCTGCATGTTGCCTGTGACAAACGAGATATTGAAAGCGAGGAACTGCTGGAGAATGGAGTTTTAATCCAATGTTTGATACCGCACGGCGAATGGGAGAAAAAAAAAATCCTCCGCATTTCTCGGTAACTTGGATGACTCGGTAGCGTCAGAAAGCCGTGTGTGTATAGACTATCCTGTCACAAAATGCGGCGAAAATCCTGCACGACGGGAAAAGTTTGATCATGTTTACATTTGGAGAGCAGCATTTACAGCAGATCTTTCAGTCTATAAAATTGGACTATAATATTGCAGTGATATTAATACTTTAATAAATACAAAGGTTCTGCAAAACTTGACTTGTATGCATTCTTAGTTATTCGTTTGTCTTTTATATTTAGTATTAAAATAAATTAACTACATATTAAAACAGACTCATAAGTCAAAACAGGCTTAAAAGATTACTGTCTGTGATTTACTGTATCTAAGCTGTGATTAAAAACACAAAAAACAGATTATGTTTAACAAAATTACTACATGAATACTTTTTGCTTTTAAAGTTACTTGCCATTTCTATACTACATGACAAAAGTCTTATTGCCTATTCAAGTTTTAGGAACAACAAATAATAACTTGACTTCTAGTTGATCATTTGGAATAAGAAGTGGCTTATATGAAAGACAAAGGCCTCTAGATTACACTTAATAAAATAAAATATGATCATGCCTTGATTTTGAATTATTTAGGACAGTAAGGTCTGACTCTGCTTGGACAAAAGTCTTGTCACTTAACAGAAATAATGTCCAGTATAGAATATATAGTCATGGTGCAGTGGAAAAAGAATGAATATTGTGTCTGACTCCATCATGAGCTTGGAGGACTGCATCCATACATCTCTGCAATGACTCAAATCACTTATTAATAAAGTCATCTGGAATGGCAAAGAAAGCGTTCTTGCAGGACTCCCAGTGTTCATCAAGATTCTTTGGATTCATCTTCAACGCCTCCTCCTCCATCTTACCTCTCACATGCTCAATAATGTTCATGTCTGGTGACTGGGCTGGCGTAAGGAGTACCTTGACTTTCTTTGCTTTCAGGAGCTTTGATGTGGAGGCTGAAGTATGAGGAGCGCTATCCTGCTGAAGAATCTGCCCTCTCCTGTGGTTTGTAATGTAATGGGCAGCTCAAATGTCTTGATACCTCAGGCTGTTGATGTTGCCATCCACTCTGCAGATCTCTGCACGCCCCCATACTGAATGTAACCCCAAACCATGATTTTTCCTTTACCAAACTTGACTGATTTCTGTGAGAATCTTGGGTTCATGTGGGTTCCAGCAGGTCTTCTGCAGTATTTGTGATGATTGGGATGCAGTTCAACAGATGATTCATCAGAAAAATCGGTTTTCTGCCGCTTTTCCAAATAATCAACTAGAAGTCAAATTATTATTTCTCTTACAAGTGGGATCGACGACAAGACTTTTGTCTGGTAGTGTATATCAGGGGTTCTCAAACTTTTTAGCCCGCAACCCCTTAAAATACAACTAATTTTTCATTTGTTTAATTTAAAATGAATCTCACTTAATGAGAATGGTGGGCACAATGTTTACAGTACAAGACTATTTTTTGGTTATTTTTGGAGACCGCCACTTGGAGATTATCCTCCATTTTTAGTCGTGGGCTTTATTTTTAATGTGTGTGAGTGACATAAAGGTGTCAAAGTTTAACATTGTACCATAAAAATCAATCTGCCGCAACTAATGCTATTGCTGTGATGTGTTATAACCACAGGGGTCGCAATCCAATGGAAAAAAAATTTGAAATGTTGATGGCTTTTTATTTGCAAGTTTTTTTTAAATGTAACTATTAAATATTAAGTATATAATAAATATATTATAAGTTAAAAACAATTTTTATCTTCTGCAGGTTACGAACAAAATATGGTAATTCTAATAGCTTAAAGAGCCCCTATTATGGGTTTTTGAAAATGACCTTCTATGTAGTGTGTAACACAGCTCTAAGTGAAGTGAAATATCCAGCTAAAGCTTAAATCTGAAAGTGGACAGTGTTTAAAACTATTGATTCATCTATAAAAGAGTCGACTCATAGTGGTTTAAACGAATCGTCTTGATAACGAGTCTTTAGCCGTTTCGGCGTGACGTGGATACGAAACATAATGGTTGCGTGCGCAGACCCGCAAATTTAAACCTGCGGCCCTGCCCACTAACACAGCAGCAAATTAAAGAGGAAGATAAACAGATCCTGAAGTCATGAGTCATGAAGACGCTGTGCTTAGCTGGATATTATTGGAAGTTTGAGGGAAAGTTCGTGTTATATTCTCTACTCAAAGATGAAGCTGTGAAGAGTCAGTGGTTGAGGTTTATTTTTGCAAAAAAAGGAACGATCAGAAAAGACTACTGATGTATGAGACTTTGACAGAGCTCTACAGGAATTATCAATACACAGCTCATGGATTATTCCTCCATTTTGTAATAAGGGGTTGCTGATCATTGGGCATAGCAGAGTACAGGTAAGCCCAGAGAACATATAACACTTATACATATCGCGACTAAAACCACGCCAAAAACGCGACGCGTGCCGCTTTCTTTGCGGATTTAAACGTGTTTGTGAGCTTGCAATCCTGTCGTTTGTCATGGCTATGGCTACCGTCAGCTGTTCTTACACACGTGCGGCGGTCAAGGTTCAGAATAGTTCAGCTTTTGCCACTGTGTGGATTAATACTGAATGTGTGTCATTGTTAATAACAGAGTAATATGCTGGTGTTTAACTGAACTGCTTTAATGCACTCATGCACACACAAAAAATCCCGGAGACTGGGGGAAAGTGAGGACCGGGAGGGAGGGGGTGCGCGTCGCGGATGAACGGGAGAACCGGGGGAGTTCACGGACGCCGCCCTCACTATTCTATGGAGGCGCCGACCCTAATAACACTGGTGAGAACTGGGTACTGTATTCTGTGGTGTCAGTAACTAATGTGAAGTTGGTTTCTTTAATGTACATTCTATGTATTCTGTTTTTGAATGTTTCTTTTGAGGACTTTTATTTTTGTGTTGTGTCCTCTGAGGAGAAGGGTAATGTGTGTGTGTGTGTGTGTGTCTGTGTCTGTGTGTGTGAAAAAAGAGCAGGTAGAGCAGTGTTGCCAGATTGGGTGGTTTCCCGCTCAATTGGACTGTTTTTAACTCGATTGTGTGGGTATAAACACTTATCGTGTTTTTCGCGACTGTCACAACCGTGTTTTCCAGATGAGTGGCCGTTTTTTTTTTTGCATTTTAGCGGGTTTTGGATAGTTTTTGGGCTGGAATCAGTCAGCTACATCTGGCAACACTGAGGTAGAGTGTGACAGGCTAGGAGACGCGTGTCGATTTCCTCCCCAGTTCTTGGAGTTTTTGCTTAATAAAATAGTTAGTCGTCCGTATTTTCAAGCCGATCGTCTGTGTTTACATTCACCCACTGCCGAAATCCACGGCTTACACTAATATGAAGCGTGTATGCACTCTGACTACTTCTATATTGTTGATAAGCTGTGCTGGGCATTTCACTCTGTCTCGTGCTGAACGCTGTCGACCAATTGCAGGAGGCTGTCATCGGGCCAATCAGCGCAGATCAGCTTCGCGCTAAGGAGGGGTTTGGGAACAAATGAATCACTGAACGATCCATATGGGAGTCGCTGGGAAAATTAGGTAAAAATAAATGCAAATTATAAGCCCCCCCCCCCTCGTTGTCTCGCGACCCCCTCTCACTTTGAGAACCACTGGTGTATATAATTATTATTAATAAATTTACTTCTTCTACACCAAATGCTTTGAATCTAAAGTTATTACGTAATTATTTCGATAGTTTATAATTTATTTTAATAGTTTATCAGTTAGTTTTTTATTATTTATTAGAACTTCATCTATGTTAAGCTGCTTTTACACAATCTACATTGTAAAAAGCGCTATAGAAATAAAGAATTGAAATTGAATTTAAAATAATTATTAAAATGATTGATTCAATGACAAATCACATGACTTCCTCCAAACCGCGAATTCAAAACAAAAGACTCAAATGTTTCAGAGCTTCATGGAAAATAGAAAAAGGCTTCTGCTTGATGAATACGGGGTTGATTTTTCCTTTGACTCACCTGAATGGCCCACACCGGTACTTTTCTGTCCACCCAGAATATCAGCTCCCTGAGAGAAGGAAACAGATGAAATCAGGCTGGAAACACATCTGACAATAATGTAAATAAACTGCACATTGCTGCTGTTGTTTTGCCTCACCAGTTGATGTCGTTGGTCTGTGAGCTGCAGTTCACGCTGTAAGACAAGAGGTTTGTTTCAATTAATGTACATCAATATACAGTTGAAGTCAGAATTATTAGCCCCCTGTATATTTTTCCCCAACTTCTGTTTAACAGAGAGAAGATTTTTTCAACACATTTCTAAACATAATAGTTTTAATAACTCATTTCTAATAACTGATTTCTTTTATCTTTGCCATGATGACAGTAAATAATATTTTACTAGATATTTTTCAAGACACTTCTATACAGCTTAAAGTGACATTTAAAGGCTTAACTAGGTTAATTAGGCAAGTTACTGTAATTAGGCAAGTCATTGTATAACAGTGGTTTGTTCTGTAGACAAAAAAATATTGCTTTAGGGGTCTAATAATTTTGACCTTGAAATGGTTTAAAAAAATTTAAAACAGATTTTTTTTGAGCTGAAAAAAAAAACAAATAAGACTTTCTCCAGAAGAAAAAATAATATAGGAAATACTGTGAAAAATTCTTTGCTCTGTTAAACATCATTTGGGAAATATTTGAAAAAGAAAAAACAAATTACAAGAGGGCGAAGAATTCTGACTTTGACATGGAGACTTTACTGCAGTCCAACAAATGATTCTGGTTTACATCCACCAAATTTTATGCACATTTTGGAGGATCGCATAAAAAAATGCTTAATGGAAATGCCAAGATGCTCAAGAACTTTGAAAATGCATATAAAAACTTACTTGAGCAGGATTTATTGGATAAGAAAAAATGCTCAGAAACTACGATGGAAAGACATTTACTGAATAAAATTCCAGAATGAGCATTAAAAGAAATCATGTGATTTGGTTTTAACAGGTCGTGTGATAATAAAATGTACATAGCAGAGCGAGCACATTGTAAAACATCTGAAATGTTGTTTTGGTCTTTCTAAAATCAGCCAAAGTCCATCATCACAGTGGTTCAGTATTATTATTATTATATTATTATTATCCAGAACTGTCTTGAGTTTCTGTGCTGTTAAAGAGCATATCAAACCTCCAAAAGCCAACGCATTGCATTCATTGCATTTTGAGGAGCAAGTCATCTACTAAAATTACTCTTTTCTACCGCAGCAAACTTCACTTTTGACTTTACATCCTGCAGGTCATCTAAGATATGAGTGACTTTTTTTTTTCAATAGAACAATAAAGACATTTTTATAGCTAAAACTGTGGTCCTTGGTGATTTATAAATGCAAATCAACAGATAGCAGTAAACAAAAAAAAAAAAAAACATATACGAGTAAACTGAAAATTATTCATACATTGGTGTGTCTTGCTTAATGTGAATACAATGTATTGCCTTTAGTAAAGTAAATACTGGAGGACAAAATTTTTGCAGTTTTTTGCCACACAAAATAGTTTTTGGAGCCTTGTATGACTTACAGTTAAACCACTGAAGTAACATGGAGAGTTTTGTTTTTTGTTTATTTTCTGGACTGGACAATTGCTGCATATAAAAGGGACAGAGAGCTCTCCGATTTAATCTAAAAATCTTAAGTTGTGGGGAGTAATTAATAACAGAATGATTTTTCTGGGGTGAACTAACTCTTTAAAACTGCTACTAAACAAAGAAAATCACCTACATAATGGATGGCCTGCAGTAGAGTAGGGCTGCACGATTTAAAGAATTGCAATTTATTGTGATTACAGATAATGTGAGCTACAGATTTGGTGTGGTGGTTTTAACAGAGCCAAAAAAAAAAAAGACCAAGCATAATGACAAAGTATATTATTAATACGGTATATTTAAAACCCTAAAACATTGTTGCCATGAAGTTTCAGGTTGTCATGAATATCATAAATAAAATAAAATTAATTATATATAAAATCTTGAAGTTTAAGAATTCAAACACACTGTAAACAATTTTACATCAGTAAAACACTGGCGATAACCTACATTAAGGTTGAAACAATGACAGCAAATGTTTTTGCCATTTAAAGTGCAAAGAACATTAATAATTCTAAAGATCAACAGGAAAGCCTTCACATTTAGATCGTGTTACATTTTTTGGTAATGTCCTTACGAACTGTCAAAAACTATATGCTTGATACCATATTTGATAGTGCATTAAAATAGCACAGCTTTTGCGATTTTAAAATTGCACCCTTTCAAATCACGATTTCAGCTTAGAAACGATTAATCGTGCAGGCCTACAAGAGATTAAATTAACTTTCGATTATTTGGGTGAACTATCCCTTTAAATCACAGATCTGACCATGTGTGGCGAAGCTGGGCTGGATTGTCCGTCATCACTCGTATGATGTAGAGAACACATGTCAAAAGCTTCAGGCAGAAGTTAAATATTCGGATCCTTAAACCTGAAGGCAAAAGTCACAGAACATGCACTGAAAGACCAGAAAGTGGGCTAAGTTGAAGGTTTGAGAGAATCTGACTTACTGGATCTTTGGTTTTTGATGAAAAAAAGTTTGAGTCTCTCTTTAAATGTGTTCTCGTCCACATAAAACTCCACATGAACCCTACAGGGGGACAAAACAACAAAAAACAACAGTTGACATGATAAAAACAGTCAATAAACTGAAAGATCAATCCAGTCCCTTGAATCTTTAACTCTTTAAAAAAGTAATTAGTAACTAGTTACTTTTCATAAATAGTAACTGAGTTAGTAATTGAATTAGATCATTATACAATAACTCATTACCAGGCAAAGTAACTATTGTGTTAATTAAGAGATGGACACTAAATTGGCCCAATGCCAATTCTATTTTTGAACGCGGTTATGAATATATTAAAACATGTGCTTGTTTGTTGCAAAAATTCATAATAATGACAAAAAAATACTAATTTGTGGATCTCCTTACTTCCGGGTGCAGCTGAGGCTGGTGTATTCTGGGAAATTTTCTTACCCTTGGTTTCGAGAGTGGTCCTGAAAAATCTTCGTTCGAATGGGGTATCTACCCCTTGCCCTTAGTCCTACGCCTTCAAGCTAAAGAGAATTGGGGCACCCCTACCCCTTTGCGGGAACGTGCAAAACGAGGGGTAGGGGTAAGGGGAAGGGCTAATGGGTAGAATTGGGATTGGGCCTAAATTGAATAGATTATTATTATAAAACAATGTACACTATTCTATATTATTATTATTTTCAATATTTTTCAATATTGCGGTTGGTAAGTGAGCTCTGTCTTGTCCAAAACCTTTTCATTCAATGTTCCTCATTGGTGGAATGATCTTCCCATTCCCACACAAACAGCTGGTTCATTGGTATCATTCAAACAACAACTAAAAACCCATCTTTTCTGACCTGAACCCCTGTGAACAAAACCAGGACCCCCTTTCTCTCCCCCCACCTCACCACACAACAACCACAAAATATTATGCAGTGTGCCTCACACAGGTGAGTGGGCTTGACAAACCACTTGTAGAAAACACACTCATTCGTCTCTCTGACACTTTAACCGATACTTGCACCTAGGCATGCGACGAAAACCGTTTTCAAGGTATACCGCGGTTTGGAAAGTCAAGGTTTTAAAACCGTCAAACTTTTCTGCACTACTGTTCCTAAGGTATGTGTACGATTTTTTTTATTGGCTTTTTTTGTTTTGTTTTTTAGGACAGCGGTATCTTCAAAAATGCTGGCAGTGGCTGGCAATGCTGGTGGGGAAAGAGTTAATTACAGTATAACTTTAGTACCTTTTGCATACTGTTGCAGTACACAGGCAAACCAATTATATACAGACAGAGATGAAGAGAAAGAGACAGCTGGCAAAGACATGTTTACTTTACATTGGAGATGGTGGATCTGCCAGCAGGCACAGCCAGTGTGGGTGATTGTGTATTGATGCATGTAGGTTTTGAAATATGAAATACTTTTAGAAAGTTGACCAGTCCTGTGGTGTGACATGCTAAACTCTATCTAAACAGCATTTAGTGAATTATTTTATAATTATTGTCAGGCATGCATACATACAGTTAAGTTGAATTAGAAAAGGTTGAAATGATATTACAATGATCAGATAACTTAATTCAAAATAGATTTGGCCACACTTTACAATAAGGTTTCATTAGTTATTATATTTACTAACATGAGCTATGACCAATACTTGAACAGCATTCATTAATCATAGTTCAACATTTACTCATGGATTTTTAAAATCCACATTCATGCTTGTTTACATTAGTTACATTAGAGTTCACACTTAGCTGATGATTGATTATAAAGCAAGTTTGGCATGCTGTCCTGGGAGAGAGCCCTGGGCTCCCTACAGTTTGCAGGCCGAGAGGGGAGCTCTGAGCTCAGGTAGGTCTCGAGAACTCCCCATTTTAATAAGAGTTGATGACAGAAAATGATTGGTATTAAGAGATATTCTTTTGACTGTAGTGCTAAATTTAGATTGACCAATTCACTTATGGTGCATGTTTTTGGACTCAATTCAATTCAATTCATTTTTATTTGTATAGCGCTTATACAATGTAGATTGTGTCAAAGCAGCTTCACATGGAAGATTATAGTGAATTGTCAGTTCAGTTTTCAGAGATTAAGTTCAGTTCAGTTTAGCTTAGGTCAGTGTGGGTTAATAATCACTACTGAGAGTCCAAACACTGAATATCAAATCCATCGATGCGCAGCTCTACAGGTCCCGAACCATGCAAGCCAGTGGCGACAGCGGCGAGGAAAAAACTTCACCAATTGGCGAAAGCGAAGATTTTAAAAAACCTCGAGAGAAACCAGGCTCAGTTGGGCACGACTATTTCCCCTATGGCCAAACGTCTTGTGGAGAGCTGCAGTCTAGGCGCAGGAAGCTGGGCCTCAGCGAAGACTTGTCTGTCCTTGAAGCATCAGAGGAGTCAGTCTCATGCTCTCACTCCATGATGACTGTGGGAGGAAACCGGAGAACCTGGGGGAAACCCACGCGAGCACGGGAAGAACATGCTAACTTTGCACAGAAACGACAGCCGGCCTGTTTAAGGACTAGAACCGGTGACGTTCTTGCTGTGAGGCAACAGTGTTAATCACTGGGCCACCGTGCCACGCGGCGCCCTATGAAGGGAAAGGTGAAGTAGTGGAAGGGGAGATTCTTCAAATCGAAGATGACTGCAGTGAGAAACTCTTTACACTCTCAGAAATAAAGGTACGCAAGCTGTCACTGGGGTGGTACCTTTTCAAAAGGTATAGTGGTATAGTGGGTTAGGAATCGTCTGATTGGTGAATCATACATTAGTTAATGCGGAACCAGCCATGTTTAATCATAATCACGTGATCCTCTCAAAATTAGTTTATAAATAAACTTCACTTAATTCCCTGCACTCTCAGAAAAAAAGGTACACGGTGGTACAAATAATGTTCTTTAAGGAACAGTTTTGTACCGTAAAAGTTGTACCTTATATAATACAGAAAAGACATTGTAGCGGCATTTTTGCTCGAAGCCGCTATCTCTGTAAGGGTACAACAATGACGCGTGAGTCTGTTGTGAAACATTTTTGTTATCATTTATTTTTTATCACATCTTGTGCCGTCAAATCAGTGAAATAGCTGCATTCCTCATCAGTAGCACCCGTCACCACATGCAAACTCGCGGTCTGAAAATTGTTTCCTCTTGCCTTACTGCCCAGCCTACCTGGCTGCCTTAAATCCCGAATACGACAGAATAAAAGTCTTCATTCACAAAATCAAAACCAATAAAGCAAATACTCCAACATGAAAAGTATACAAAAAGCAAATACTCAAACCTGAATACAATAATTATCAAATGTAAACTTAATAATTATATCATCCAATTAACCTATTTAATCCAAACATAATGATAATAAAAGAAATGGCTCCAACAGACATCTTATGAAACTGTTCTGTACTGTTCTGTAATGGTACAATTTAAGGTACATAACTGTTCTCATAAAAAGGTTTATAAGTGAACAACTCTTTCTTTATTACAATATCTTTGAAAATAAATATTACTGGGAAGGCAAAGTGATTTTATGAATAATTTCCATATACAAATATGAATCATCATTTAAAAGCATACAGTATGTTTAAAGAAACTCAAAAACATTAATTAAATAATTAATAACATTACCATTAATATAATAAATAATTGGTAAAACAAAACTATAGGTATTGTAAACTAAACATTCAAGGCATTTTAATAAACATTTTCTGATAAATACAGTTTCATTATTGATATCTGCACCTTTTGGCGTTTGCTATGCACATGAGCTGGCAAAAGTCCTGCATATGCAAAGTGTTCATGCAGACATTGTGCTATTGTAAAACCACTCAAACATTGTGCATATTTCGTCACAATACTTTTGCATGATTCTATTTCTATGTTAAAATTAAGTAAATTAAATGAACTTTTGAGTGATCATGAAGGTATTTTGTAAAAATTGGAGAAAAAACATTTTATATTGTAGATGGGAGAACGTGTTTCTGTACAATTTTTGTGAAAAGTGTTGTGAAATGTTTAGCAAAAATAGATCTTTTCATTTATGTTAAAGTATTTTTCTATTCTTGATTGTAAATGCTAAAGGTTCATTTACACAACAAGAAACTTTTAAAAAAACATTGTTTATAAATGTATTTGATGTTTAATATTTACTGAAAAATAAAATTGACGCATTTTGTATAAAGCAAAATGCCTTTAAATAGTTCTTAAAGGAACACATTTGACACTGTTAAGGTACAGAGTGTCTTGTCACTGTAGTGGTCCCTTCATGGATCAGATTTATACCTTTGATGAAGGTGCAATATTGTATCTGTATGTTTTAAAAACCAAAGGTACATTTGGTTTCCAATAGTATAAATCATGTCCTTAAAGGTACAAACTGCAATGGTACAGATTTGTTTCTTTGTCTTAAGGTACATTTCTGTTCCATAAAAAGGTACTGCCCTAGTGACAAGGGTTTGTACCTTCTTTACTACATTGTACCATTTTTCTGAGAGTGTGGGAGTTAACATGAACACTTGTATTTTCATTAACTAAGTAACATGAATAAATACTGTAATAAACGTATTGTGCATTGTTTGTTTATATTAGCAAATGCATTAACTAACATTAACTAATACAACCTTACTTTAAAGTGTTACCATATATTTTCTACACTGAAATCACCTTTTTAAAAAAGTATTATATTGTATAATTGTGCAGATTAGATGTGTATTCGCTTGACAGCTGTACTGTATTCTGCATATATGATTTTGATTGCATTGTAATAATGTGCACCTTTTGGAAATGTGCTTTGGAACAATAATTATCATGAAAAGCGCTATACAAATAAACTTGAACTGAATTACATCTTAATGATAATCAAATGCATTCATGTTATGCATGAAATCCTGAATGTACCTGATTACGATGCATTAATTATGTTATATAATGCCATTAGAAATGCTGAAATCCCTATATGTGTCAGAATGTGTCATATTTCCTGTGGGTGTGTAACTGATCGGTGATGTTTTGTGGCATAAGGACTCTTTTATTTTTTCACCGTGTTTCACTTTGTTTACATAGTTCAGCGCTAAGAGAAGATCTCTACATCACAATCCCAAACTGGAGATGCGAAGTGTCCGCCAGTTCCCATGGAGACCACAGGACCAGAGGCTTTATGAGCCATCATAAAGTGAAACGGAGCCATTAACATTACGACCCCTGGTATAAAGTACTGTCTGAAAAATACCATGTTTCATGGGGGTTTGTATGTAGCATGCTTTACGTAAAATCTGAAATTGAAATTAAAGGGATAGTTCACCCAAAAATGAAAACTCTGTCATCATTTGCTCATCCTTCACTTGTTTCAGAATTGTTTAAGTTCTTTTTCCGGCTGAATATTTTGAAGAATATTAAAAACTTTGATTACCCTAGTATTTTTCTCCTACTATGGATGTCAATGAATACCGGTTTTTGCAGCATTCTTCAAAATATCATCTTTTGTGTTCAACAGAAAGAAGAAAATCATAAAAGGTTGGATCCACTTAAGAGTAAGTAAACATTGAGTACATTTTCATTTTTAAGTGAACAATCCCTTTAACGACAAAAAACTTTGACAACTGAAAAAGTAAGTTATTAGCAACACCTCCAAAGCACTACAATATTAAGATCCGACAAAAAAAAGGGAGGATAAAAAAGTCAGCTTGATGAAACATTTCCAGTTATTCAGTCATGCACGAGACTGCAGGGACTCTCCTACCTCTGCCCAGCATCGCTACCGAAAGAGTCCAGCCTCCAGTTGACCAGAGCCGGGTTAACCCAGGATGGCACGGCATTCTTCTGTTCCATAACAGAGAAAACCCAGAGGCTTTCTAGCCGAGGATGTGCTGAGATCTGAGCTGAGAGGATTGTTATGGAAGTACATAATCTACAGCGGCGTGGTTCAAAATAACCCGCCCACACGCTCTTGATTGCAGGCGCGCAAGCGTGCGCTTTGCTGGCAGAGTTTTGCTCAGTCTCTCTCTCTTTCTGTCGTGTGCGTCTCTGCATTCGAATTTAAATGCACTTTAATTGTTTATTAGTTTTGCAAGCATCTCACTTTTAAATACTGACCTAAATAGCTTGTCTATGACATCTGCAAAGCATGACCTACCATTATACATGCATTCTGTTCATGAATAAAGCTAATTAAACAAATGTTTTTACTGCTTAGTGAATGACAGTCGTCATAGCAACATGCCTCAAGCGATGCTGTTGTTCTGTTTGATGATATTTCAGGTCATCATAATGTGTTTGTTTACAGAGAACTGTGAATGAAAGAGTCACAAACTCACTAAAAGATCATTAAAATATTTCAGGCAAATGAGCAATTTGTACTTGCTTTCTACCTTTCCGCAGCGCCCACCCTCTCTCTCTCCCTCTCCCTCCTGTTCTCAGGAAATTACAGATAATAACCTGCTCAAGAGGCTATTTCTGTCGATCTGGAGAGATGTGGCTGTGTGCCCACACACATACACAAGACTTTTTCTTAAGATTCAAGGTTTGCCAGAATCAAATATCCAAGGAAATACTTGTTTGCTTGTTCAGTGGTTTACAGAACCAATACGACTGCATGATTTTCAAACTGAATATTTGGATTTTTTGTGGTGCTTCAGCAGAATTGCAGTGACATTTTCCATTGTATTTGGTCAATTGAGTTGCGATGACAAAATCTGAAGTCAATTTCAACCAAGCACATTTTTGGTCAGTGTAGCGAATAGAGCACAACCGCAGGGAACCAGAAGTAAAAACCCACCTGTTTGTATCAATTTAATGTGTTTTTAAAACAATCATGTTTTATCAACAACTTTCAAAAGTGTTACGTTAAAGGTGCTGTATGTAAGTTTTTGACATAATATGTTTGCAGATAAGGGCGACGCAGTGGCGCAGCAGATAGTGCTGTCACCTCACAGCAAGAAGGTTGCTGGTTCGAGCCTCGGCTGGATCAGTTGGCGTTTCTGTGTGGAGTTTGCATGTTCTCTCTGCGTTCGCGTGGGTTTCCTCTGGGTGCTCCGGTTTCCCCCACAGTCCAAAGACATGCGGTACAGGTGAATTGGGAAGGCAAAATTGTCCGTAGTGTATGAGTGTGAATGAGTGTGTGTGGATGTTTCCCAGAGATGGGTTGCGGCTGGAAGGGCATCCGCTGCGTAAAAACGTGCTGGATAAGTTCGCGGTTCATTCCGCTGTGGCGACCCCAGATTAATAAAGGGACTAAACCGAAAAGAAAATGAATGAATGAATGTTTGCAGATATTTAAGAAACATACATAAGTAAACATTCTTGTTTATGTGTAAAACTATGCTAAAGTCAGATATTCTGCTTTCAAAATGTGAGTTACGTGCCGGAAAGCTGTCTTTGTTTTGGTTATTTTAACCACCCAATGCCAGTTTAGCCAATTATATTTCAGCACCCCGGGTTGCTTTGATGGAAAACCATGTATTTCATTCATTCGGTCAGAAAGGCTCTCAAAGCATGCGTCCGTGACCGAAATGTGACCTCCGAAGGACATTAGCAGATTCAGAAATGAGACGCAGATTCAGAGTTCCACATGAGGTGTTTATTAATTAGCAAATAATATAAATATTACGAACGTAAACATTAGGTGAGCAGGTTACTTTGTAACCCCGTGTCTAACAATGTTATTTTCAAGATCTGAGGAGAACTATCTGCTCTAGGGTAAACCTACACTGGTCTCACGGTTCGGTTACGATTATCATGCCATGGATTTGGTTCAATTCGATATCTCGGTGCATCACGGTGCATTGACGATGCTTTCCATACATAATTAGATATTTTCTTCACAACACAAGAATTTTTTTTTTATTAAAATCTATAAATATATTAATATTTATATATTATTTGTAATACAATTTTGTAATTTAATTGAACTAGTAAGATATATGAACTGTACCTTTAATTTGACCTGCTCAAAGAAATCACTCTTTTTGAATGTATCAAACAAACCTCCAATGCATGCACAGAAGACAACATGAGCATTTATAGCAAATAAACTAATGTAAATATTATCCCGCTTGCTTTTTGAGCGCTGTCAAACTAGGTCTTACACCCAATGACTATGACTGGTCATTGTCTTTTCCCGCTCAACAGAAAGGGCTGTGATTGGCTTTAGAAATGAAAGGGCTGTTCACCAATGAGTGACGCGGGAAGAACAGCCACGGTTACAGTCTATATGCGCATAATACGCGGTTATCACAGGTAATCCATAATAGACACAGTGAAGCAAAACTTTCTCCTCAGGCACGCTCGTGTCTGGATTCACAAGTATTGCTTTAACAGCCAAGAGAAAAGGAAAAGTTACCTCACAAACACGCCACAAATGTCCAAAGTGAGAGAAAGAGAGAGAGAGAGGCAGAGATGGATTTTTACAGCATTTCTCCCTAGTAGTAAAATAGCGGCTCGTGTGCTATGCCTTCTTCAGTGTCAATGAAAGACTTTCCAGCAAAGTCACAAGCAGTTGAACTGTGCACAATTATCTACCTTTTAAGTAGTAGGAGCGTTTTATTTACTCGCCCTCGCCTCCTACGCCACAGTATTCTACTGCAACATCGCGCATAGGAGATAAATGACGTCAGTGCGTAATAACCGGTTATGATTATTACTGAACCGATATCGAATTGTCCCCATCTGCATCGCGGTGCACCGAAGAAACAATTAATTTTGACACCCCTAATCTGCTGCTGCTTTCAGTAGTATGGCAATAAATGTCATGTAAAATGGCATTCAAACTTGCATTAACACTAAATAAAGCACATGAAGTGTACCTGAGGTGATCATTGTCAGTTTTCTGTTGTTCAGCTGCAAACAAATAGAAGCTGTTTCTAAAATATAAATTCCAGGTATTGGTAAGGACAAAAATTCCTTTTAATAGGAAAATATTCCTTCTATCGTGTGCTGTTGCTTTTATATAGAACGCGATTTAAATCAGCCTTAAATCATCGTTTAGGCTCGATAGTTAGGCTCGCTCCTGTTGGTCCTCAATCTGGCAACTTTCAGTTATATGTGTTTTGATCCAGGAGCGCAATACTAATTCAACACTGGGTGTTAAACTTACATACTGCACCTTTAAATCAAATATTCCCAAGAAGCTGTGAATTTCTAACAGCTGAGAGGTGTTGTTAGGCACAACATACCTCTAAAACCCTCTTATAAATTCACTGCAAATTACAGCTTCACAGGCTTATTGCTTTTGTGATCGGTTATTCCATTTACGTAGAAAGTTTTTACAAAATACTGATAGCAGAACAGTTGGCAACAGTCAGCTTTTACAACAGACTCAACCAATCAGAAACAAGGACCAGAACTAGTCATTTTAGAAATCGTTATATTGCTCCATTGTTTTTAATGAAGCTGTGTCATTTGCAATGTTACATCTTGCAATTGCCGGCAGCTAGCTCTCTGCAACTCTCACATGGTCGCCCACTGAAGCTAAGCAGGGCTGCGCCCGGTCAGTACCTGGATGGGAGACCACATGGGAAAGCTAGATTGCTGCCAGAAAGTGGTGTTAGTGAGGCCAGCAGGGGGTGCCCAACCTGCGGTCTGTGTGGGTCCTAATGCCCCAGTATAGTGACGGGGACTCTATACTGCTCAGTGAGCGCTGTCTTTCGAATGAGACGTTAAACCGAGGTCCTGACTCTCTGTGGTCATTAAAAATCCCAAATCTGCCCACTGGCCTCTGTCCATCATGGCCTCCTAACCATCCCCATATCATAGTTGGCTCAATCACTCTGTCTCCTCTCCACCAATCAGCTGGTGTGCGGTCTGGCGCAAAATGGCTGCTGTCGCATCATCTAGGTGGATGCTGCACACTGGTGGTGGATGAGGAGATTCCCCCCTATGTGTAAAGGGCTTTGAGTGCCCAGAAAAGCGCGATATAAAATGTAAGGAATTATCTGATTGCGTTTTTTTTCTCTCATTATTAGAGCTGTTTACTAATACTTCTTTGCTTTTAATCTAATATAGTAATATTGTGATTATTGTAGCTAGATTAATTCATGGCTTTATAAAACTTGAACAAAAACTGTTTAAAACCCTTAGGGGAAAACTATTTTTATACTTTAATAAAAGTGAAGTCAAATTATTTTACTCACACCCTGTTGGCTGGTTGCAGAATGGGTTCTTCTATCATTGTAATAGGAATCCTCTCATTGTAAAGAAACAGAATGTGAGCCACGCTAATCTAATTACACTTCAATTTTTTCCAATGATGTTTTATATCATTTGTTGGGAAGTCATTTATCTAATAACTAAAAAGAGACTTCAGAGTTGATTTTTCTAATAAAATTGCTCATGAACACTACTGGGCAAATTTAGGCTCCAAATGACATCATTGGCATTGTCATCCAAAAGATGGCAGCAGCCATACCTGGATATATTGACTTCATTTTTCTAAAGTGGAAAGAAGTGGAGACTTTTTTTCTGGTCTATGTTCATTTCAAAACTATTAGAACTAACTCAGAGTCTAGTTATCTGTTTAGTAACATCATAATTTCACAATACTTCTTTCAAAGTCAACAACTAAGACGAAAGTGTGTGTAATACAATCAGATGATTAACCTCTCACACAGTATCTATTATCAATACTTTGCCTATGTTTAGCAGAAAAATGAATAAATATTATTTCAGTTGATCTGTTTTTATTAATTCATTTTCATTTTCGGCTTAGTCCCTTATTTATCAGGGATTGCCACAGCAGAATGAACCGCCAACTAGTCCAGCATATGTTTTATGCAGCCGATGCCCTTCCAGCCACAACCAAGTACTAGGAAACACCCATACAGTCTCTCATTCTCACAAGCACTCATACACTACAACCAATTTAGTTCATCCAATTCACTTATAGCGCATGTTTTTGGACTATGAGGAAAACCAGAGCACCTAGAGGAAACCCATGCCAACACAGAGAGAACATGCAATCTCCATACAGAAATGCCAACTGGCCCAGCCGGGATTCCAACCAGCGACCTTCTTGCTGTGAGGCAACAAGATAGCCACCCTGTCGCCCCAATCTGTTTTGTTGTTGTTGTTTTTTGGATGCAGTTCAGTTGGAGTAAGGGACAAAACTGAGCAACATAATACAAGCCCACTTAAACATGTACCTGTCATCATAAAATGTCTGGTCTCCTAGTAACAGGTCTCGGAACCGGAAGTAGGTTTGAAGAGAAGGAACCACAGATGTTCCAGTGGTCATCTCAAGGTCCTGCACATTTAAAACCACACCTCGGCTCCCACATCTCGGACTAACAGTGAGAGAAGAGACACAGAGGTTATATGAAATTTTGAAAGCAAACAGTGTTGCCAGATGTAGCTGACTGATTCCAGCCCAAAAACCCGCCGAAATGCAAAAACACTAGCCCAACAACCTCGATTTAATGAAAAGTGGGGGGGATAGGGGAGATCGCTGGCAGGCGGGCAAAACCGCCCAAATATACACTACCCGCCTATGTTGTTTTTTACTCGCAGACTCGGATCCAAAACCACCCAATTGGGTGGGAAACTGCCCAATCTGGCAACACTGGAAGCAAACTATAGTCTTAAAGAAATAATTCACACAAAACTTTTTAGTCTTTCATAAATTACTCACCCTTTACTTGTTTAAAACCTTTATGCATTTATTTCTTGCGTTAAACATATAAGATGATATTTTGAAAAAAAGCTGAAAAACTGTAACCATTGACTTCTATAGTATTTGTTTGGAAGTCAATGGTTATCAATGGCTTTCTTCAACATATCTTCTTTTGTGTTCAACAGAACTGCATAAATGTCTATTTCCAATTTGGGGTGAACAATCCCTTTAAGTGCCTGTCACGTTTTTGAGCATATGAGAAAGACTGAAAAGAACGACGTAGCCTACTGCATTAGAAAAGGGACTATAACAACATTATTTGAAACATATTGTAACTACACATCTTCCAGACAGTTTGCTATTCCAGCTGCCAGTAAAAAAGCTGTTCTAACTTGAAGACAATAAATAAAGAGTAAATAAGCTGTTATTTTGCTGTTCTAACTTGAAAACAACTGTGCGCGCACACATTACCTCAAGCGGGCAGTGCGCGTGCTCCCATCATCGTATTCAAAAGTGTGGTTTGTGTAGCACGCGCCGCTCATCTTTTCAATCGTCACTCCCCCTGTTTCTTCCTCATGAGCCAGAGCGTCAGACATCGCGCGCTTTTTCCGATTTGAAAAAAAGTCCGTTATTCATTTAACGGTCGAGGAGTCCACAGGTGATAACTTTCTGAGGTAAAAACTTTGGAGATAAAAATAGGTTATCCAAACAAGATCCGCGTTTAAACCTACTAAAAATAAGCTGCTCTGACATTTAATCAAGCTTCACTTGAACTTTATTTTTGCTGATTAAAAAAAAAAAAAAAGTCATTCCTGTGGCGCACACCGGAGTCTGTCAACTTCTACATCAACTAACACTGAGAGGTAAGATTGCCGTGGCATTTTAAAGTGTCAGACACAGCGCCGTGTGCTGGACAGCCTTGAACAGCATCTTATTCATCATGAATAATAACTATTACTCTGCAAAAAAATACATCAAGTATCTTTGTAGTTGCCAAGGCTACATCTATTCACAGTAACATAGCAACAGAGTTTTAGACTTCACTTCTTTGAACAGCTTTGAATGTTGTTCACCTGTAGTTACATAAGGACTTCCGTGGTCATAGGAAGTTTTAAAGGTGATTTCCTATGCCTTAATAAAGGCAGAAAATTTGAATACTAAACATTACTACAGTAGGCCATACTGACATTTTGCTATTATGCATTTTATACCTTAAAATGGTACTGAATGATACCAAACCATTATGAACATCTGATCTTATCCCAGAAAATATGATAGACCTAGAATAAGTTTTTTGAAGGTCAACAAGAAATTACATAGTCAAATTTAATTTCATGGTCATTTATTATAATTTATATCATTACTCGTCGTATCGGTATATTTCAGACAGCCTTAACCAGAGCTGCTTGTCCACCTGGATGCTTGGACTTCATACTGCCAAAATGTCTAAACACAAGAGAAGACATAATAATAGACATAAGAGATGAACAGAAAGGGAGCATTAATCTTCAATAAGTTAAATAAGGACAGAAATGTTGTTTTTTGTAGAATTATTTCCTTCACAATAATGATTTTAACTGCGTGTCGTAAGTGTGTAGCTAACATAATGACACATTTAAATCTATTTTGTCTCATAATTGTTAAAAATACAAACATTTGCAGATCTCTCGAGTCTCTATGTGAACTTTAAAATAATACACACCTCCAGGAATTTGTCTCATAGTCATACGCCTCCATGGTTTTATGATCGCTAACACCATCAGATCCTCCAATAGCCAATAGAAAGCCATTAAACACCACTAAAGAGACCTGTACATATTCAAAAAAATAACCTTACTACAAAAACCATAATTCAAACAATTTAGGATTAATTTCATGGTGGCCTGGATACCTTTTGTACTTATCAGAATCAGATTCTGTCAGATTATTTGTTGGAATGACAAGAAAATGTTGATTTTGTGGTGAAGTGAGTAAATAATGATTATTTCAAACCTTAAATCTCTTGTTGTTCATCGCTCTAACTGGGCTCCAGCGGAAATTGTCTGGGTCGTATCTCTCCACGTTACTCAATGACAGGCCAAGTTCATCCCGTCCACCAGCCACATACAGACAGCCAAGAAATACGGCACATCCCGAAGCTTCCCTCGGGGTTGACATGGTTGGGCACAGAGACCAGCATCCCTCAAATGGGTCAAAACGCTCAACTAGTGTAGGAGAAATTATAATTGAGGACTTAGATTTCAAATTTGCACACATATATGCAGTGTTGTGTAAGTTACTTCAAAAAAGTAAATTATAGCATTACAACTGTTTTTAAATTACTTTTCTAATTACTTCTTCTGAAATTTAACTTTTGTTAAATGTAACTCAATTTAATTTAACTAAATATAAAAATTCACATAAATTTCTATCCACAGACAATAGGAATTAAACAAGACCTTTTAGTTTTGTTTTTAAAAAGTAACACTTTAAACTCTATTTTAACGATCTAGGCACAAAGTCTAAAGCTCATGGCGTAAAAACATTAAGGGCGTGTCCGAGTCCACTTCTGCTATTTTAAGGAAGGAAAACATGCTTTGCGCCCTGGCGCATGGTCTAACAGGGTTGTGCTTATTTTCTTGAACATAACATGCATTAAAATAATCAGAGTCTTATCTCACATTCCCTTTAAGAGTCAGTTACTTCGCGCCATGGCGCATTTGCTATTTACATGGCGGACTTTGTAAGTGGAAAAAATTAACGATTCACTAGTGAGAAAACTGTCAAACAAACCATCTGCAAAGCGAGAATAAAGAATGAGCCTCCTCCATTCGGCGTCTTTACTTTATCTTTACTTTACTTTTACTCTTTACTTTACTCCTTTACATTTGTGGATAAGGAAACGGTGTTGTACGCAGTCCACTGAAGACATCCATTAGCCTACATATTTAATTTCGTTTGTTAAGCGCAAAGATTTGTTTCAAAACTATTTCTAACTTCAGTTCTATTTTCCAGCAAATGAACAATAATAACAAAATGTGGAGTTATATCCAAATACACGTCCTATTCTTATGCCCCATAAGGTGATGATCTCCAAAACCCTACAGGTGGACAAATGTAAACTTGTTTTTATTAAAACAAATATAAATATGCATATAATACATAATGTTGCTAATAATAATAACATTAGACAAATGCAAATTGACCGGAATACCCATGAGTCTACAAAGAGGCGCAAATATATTTGCTATATAAACAACGTATTGCAAAACATGAAAATTAGGATTGCAACAAATCGCTCTGTACACGTCTTGCGCCTTATTGCACCGGGTGTATGATAGGTCCCTTAAAATGTAAACAACTTCTGTATCAAAACACAAAATGTTACAAAGAACTGACACCATATATTAGCATAAAATTAAATTGAATTGTTTAAGCATGTGCAGTTGTTGTACAAATAAAACCTTTAATTGAAAATTTAAGTTAATATGGAAATTATCAAAAAGACAGAAATCATATTTTACAATTACACTGCTTCTCTGAATTTATGCCTTATATTGTTGTGAACTAATTTCTCAATTTCTTTCTAAAGCATATGCTATTGTCTTGATAAATTATAAATGATCTTTAGTCGAAAACAAAATTATTCTGCAAAATTTATATTACTCTGCTTCTCTGAAATGATTTAAATACAACTGTTGAATTTATGTAAAGTATTCAAACAAGTATATTATAAGTAACTGTAATTAATTTACCAAAATAATTTAAGCAAACCCTCACTTTTTCAGTGGAAAAGAAATTTCATTCATTCATTCATTTTCCTTTGGCTTAGTCTCTGATTTATCAGGGGTCGCCACAGTGTAATGAACCGCCAACTATACCAACATATGTTTTACGCAGCGGATGCCCTTCCAGGTGCAACTCAGTACTGGGAAACAACACCCATACACTTTCACATTCTCACACACACACACACACACATACATACATACACTATGGCCAATTTAGTTTACCCAATTCACCTATAGTTCATGTCTTTGGACTGTGGGGGAAACCGGAGCACCTGGAGGAAACCCATACCAACACAGGAGACCATGCAAACTCCACACAGAACTGGCCCAGCCGGGACTCAAACCAGCGACCTTCTTGCTGTGAGGTGACAGTGCTAACCACTGAGCCACTGTGCCGCAGAAAAAGTAATTACATTCACCACTGTACACATGTTTCTGTACCTGAATCCAGCGGCATGTCTCCATCTGTTCCTCCTACAACATATATTTGACCATTCAAAACAGTGGCTGATGCAGCTGCCCTGTTCCTCAACATTGGAGTCAATTTAGACCAAGAGTTCTTCAATGGGTCATATCTATAAAACACAGAAAAAATGTAAATCTGTTTGTCTGAAAGAGATTTCTAGAGTTATGTTTCTATGTGATGTATGTGTCACTGTGCGTATAGACCTCTCTACGGTGTTAATGCAGGTCATTCCATCAAAACCCCCAAGTGTAATAAGACATTCGTCCATCTCTAACACACACACTCTTGACCTTGGTGAGGAGAGCGAAGGAACGTCCACAGTCCAAGTGTTGCTCTCTGGATGATACCTAACACAAACACATGCACAAAAAGCGAGAGGGGTCTGGATGCAGACCTGGTGCAGTGCAATCTGAGCTGCATCCAATGCTTTTTAATGTGCTCACCTAACCCCAACCCTAACCCTACCGGTCACAGTGACGTCACTCACTCTATTGAGTCTATTGTGACTGACATTGCATCGCTGAGTGATGCAATCTCAGCTTGCATCATAAAGGCTTCATCCAGATACGATTGCAAAAAGCAGCATTTTAATAGACAAGCTCCTGTTGTGAATAGGCCTGTCACAATAATCAATATATCAACTTATTGCACAACACATGGACATGACCTCAACCATTTTTAGTAATGCAATATATATCGCCCACACATAAAAACCAATTCTAGCAACATTTTAGCTGACTGCGCAACATCTCTATTAGAACTGTCGATGTCAGTATGGTTAAAAAAACACTTAATTAGGATATGCGTTTTCACATTCTGATTCCAATGCCTAATTATTAAATTGTTTAAATAACTGTAATTCAATGAAATATTCTTAAGAATAAAATATGATTTGTTCTTCTGAATAGTGTACTTGCATTGTGATGATATTATATTGTCATTCTGGCGTTATAAAATGAGTGACATATATGGTCTTAAAATGACAATAATATTGTTTATCGTGATATATTTTGGTGCATTATATCGTACAACAAAAATAGATATCGTGACAGGCCTGTGAATAGCAGTAAGCAGGTATTACACATACACATTGCAAAAATGCTTTTCTTACTTAAATCGAGAAGCATTGTCTAGACAAGTAAAAAAGATTGTCTTGTTTTCAGAAATAATAAGTCAAAATTAAGTGCGTTTTTCTTTAAAACAAGAAAAAAAATCTGCCACTAAGGTAAGTAAAATAAACTTATTTCCAAGTGATTATTTCACTTACTCCATTGGCAGATTATTTTACTTGTTTTAAGCATTTATTTGCAGTGTAGGATAAAATTATTGACCAAACTTTAAACAGCACCGCATGTTTCCTTTTTGTAAAATACAAACCCAAAATGTATATTGTCTGCATCAATCTTAAATGGCAAAAATGTTAAAAATAAATTGAAGAAATACATTTCCTCATGGAATATGATGTTTACCTAATATACTAATGATTTGAAAAAATCTATAATTTTGACCCATACAATAGCCAGAAAAAGGTGGCTCAATGGTTAGCACTGTCGCCTCACAGCAAGAAGGTCGCTGGTTCAAGTCCGGGCTGGGCCAGTTGTCATTTCTGTGTGGAGTTTGCATGTTCTCCCTGTGTTGGTGTGGGTTTCCTCCGGGTGCTCCGGTTTCCCCCACAGTCCAAACACATGCGCTGTAGGTGAATTGAATAAACTAAGTTGGCCATAGTGTATGAGTGTGTATGGATGTTTCCCAGTACTGGGTTGCAGCTGGAAGGGCATCCGCTGTGTAAAACATATGCTGGATAAGTTGGCGGGTCATTCCACTGTGGCGACCTCTGATGAATAAAGGGACTAAGCCAATGAATAAATGAATGACAATAGTCAAAAATAAACCAGTGCAAAATAAAATTCCTGGGTCACAAATGGCAAACAGCAAGAAAACTTGTAATAATAAATAAATAATAAATTAAAATGCATTCAATTCAAATAAATTGTATTAATGACGAAAATACTAAATTTAAAAGAAGACCATTTTAACCAATATTTTTGTGTGTTATGTATTTTTACGATTACTTAATTAAATTAAGTTAATTAAGTAGCATCAGTTTAGGGATATAATAAATTAATACTTACCCATAGAATACAATGCCAGAACAGCAGAAACATAAAATATGGAACTTTTTTTATAAAATATGATAAAAAATCAAATTACTCAGATTAATTGCATATTGCAAATTGGATTTATTCATTCATTTATTTTTCTTAGGCTTATACCCTTATTTATCAGGGGTAACCACAATGGAATAAACCCCCAACTATTCCAGCATATGATTTATGCAGCGGATGCACTTCTAGCTGCAACCCAGTACTGGGAAACCCCTATACACTCTTGCATTCACACACATACTTGTACAGTATGTCCAATTTAGTTTATTCAATTCACCTATAGGGCGACGCGGTGGCGCAGTAGGTAGTACTGTCGCCTTACAGCAAGAAGGTCGCTGGTTCGACCCTCGGCTGGGTCAGTTGGCGTTTCTGTGTGGAGTTTGCATGTTCTCCCTGCATTTGCTTGGGTTTCCTCCAGGTGCTCCGGTTTCCCCCACAGTCCAAAGACATGCAGCACAGGTGAATTGGGTAGGCTAAATTGTCCGAAGTGTATAAAGGGACTAAGCCGAAAAGAAAATGAATTCACCTAAATTCACCATGTGTTTGGACTAACACAGGGGGAACAAGCAAACAACAAAGAAACACCAACTAGTCCAGCCGTTGCTGTGAGGCAACAATTCTAACCACTGAGCCACTGTGCCACCAATTGGATTTACCAATGTTAATTCCAAGCTAGGAGCTTACTATTTTGGACACTTTTACACAGACAGCTATAATTTTACAACGTATACTATTTAAATGTGTTTTGGATTAGTTCTCAGTTGATGTAGGCACCCACCTCTCCACACTGCTTAAACAGGTGACATCATCAGACCCGCCTACAGTATAGATGGCCCCGCCCAGAGCACACACCCCTGTGTCACCGCGGGGATGTAGCATTGAAGCGGTCATTCTCCACTCATTATATTGAGGGCAGAACTGCTCAACTGGACAAGACGGGTCATCTTTACACCAGCCTCCGACTACATGCAATTAAAAAACAATGAATAGATTTTAACAAAATCCTATATGTTATTTTAATGTATGTATATAAATAGTGCTTATATTTATAAATGCAACAACAGGCAGCTGACCAAACTTCCTAAAATGTTTAGGCAGGTGTAGAGAAGTCTGAGAGTTGCTGACAAAGAGATTGATATAAATACTCACCCACATATATCATGTCAGTCGGTTTGTCTTTGCATGAGGCTTTATTCTTCTTGGTGCTGTGTGTGTTGGTATGATATTTGATGAGCAAGATGTCCTCGTCTTCTTTAAAGCTGCTGCTGAACAAACACACGCATAAGAAATATAAAATGTTGACATTCTTTCCATGCCACACATATGCAAATTCTTCACACTTAAAACAGTGGGCAAACAATAAAACAGCCACCTGCTTGACTGTGAACATGAGTAAATCACAACACTGATAGAGCAGAAGACTGCGACACTTTGAGTGAGAGATTTGAAGTAGCCTAATATTCAGCACACAACTGAATGGCACTCATGTCTTCCAGTTTGTGGAGGTGATGTTTATAAGATAATGGACAAATCCACTGTTGACAAAAACACAGCATATGCTAGTGGAGTAGGTTTTAAAATTGTTCGTTTTGAAATGGCTGCTGGTTTTTTGCTGATCATGAGCTGGGTTAAGCTAGATCTGGTCAAGTGCTGGTCAGCTTAAACCAGCAGCCATCTGTTTCAATCCCCTGAGATCTTCGTTTGTCATTCGGAACACAAAACAAGATATTTTAGGGGAAATCTGAGAGCTCCCTCATCTTCCATATACAAAAGATTCCTGACTCATTCAAAGTCCAGAAAAATACCAAAACAGACCATATGGTTCAGTGGTAATATTATCAAGCTATGAGAATACTTTTGTGCCACATAAATAACCACTTTATTCAACAGCTTCTTCTCCTCCGTGTCAGTATATTGCGCACGTTCATAAGCAACAGGGCTCAAAATTGCGACCATTTTGGTCGCATATGTGCCCGAAATTTAATCTATGCGACCTCATAATATATTTGGGAGCATTTGTGCGACTGCATATAATGGTTGTAGTGGGACTTGTTTCGATTTTTTTCTAAATTCGTGCTGAATCGGACTTCCCTGCCGCTATATTGGTTCATAGCTGTCAATCACTCAAGGCTTCCCGCTGTCAGATAACAGGGACGGAGCTTATAAGGGCGCCAGCCGAGATCAGTCGAGTGTTTTCGGAGAAGGTGCCCGAATCTCGATGCGTTGCATTCACTGCGTGTTCAGCGCAAATGTCCACTAAATGTAACACTGTACACATCGCCAAAGAAGCTCGGCTTTACTAAGTTTAAACTGAATCTGCGGCTCATAACAAAAAACGGTATTGCACCGAAGGCCATCGCGAGAATCCTGCTCTGCCTGCTCTTATATTGGGCTGGCTGACTCGCTTGCTTTTTTCCACAAACACAGAAAAATTAAAATCAGCGCATAACGAGACCGAGCATTTAAAATGACACAAACCGAAACCAAAACTACACCAAAAGAGTGTAGAAGTAAGACTTTTCTTACTTTCTTTGGTCCATTCTATCTTGAGATGTATATTATTTTACTGATTACTGCTTTGCAGCTTTCAGCATTGGATAGAATGATTTATATTAATCTTATGTTTATGTTTTGTAGCAGAAATATTATTTATTGAATTGACATGCATATAAAAACAATAGTGCAAAATAAATATTTCTTACTGCGATGCTTCATTTTTGTTTGATGCAAACCATAAATTTATTTTTCATAAAGTAACAGCAGGACCTTTTACAGTACATAACTCATATTCAAGCACATTCAGGGCAGCATGATAATGAGAAATGTTATTCATTGTAAGTATTATTGACATCGTCATCATTAATAATATTTTTTAATTATTAGACATTCATTTTGGAATTATTGCACAGATATCAATAAGTCATCACAGCATTAGTTAGATAGTTAGATAGTCTGGTTTTTGTTAGTCCTGATTGATGTTGTTTTCAAATACTATAAATCCCTTAATATACAATTTGCAGTGGTGCTCATTCATTTTTGGTGGGTGCTCCTAAATTTTTTCTGGTGCTCCTAAATATTTGAAGTTGGGAGCAGTTTACTAAGTAAAAAAGTTAATTTCAAGCCCTGAGCAATGTGCAATGTGTCACATCCTCTGTGAAAACAAAGCACAGATGCATCCGAGATAAAATGTCAAGCATGCAATCAAGCACGACATGTAAATGTGCACCCTATACTGACACTGGGAAGAAGAAACTGCTGAATAAAGTCTGAGTTTTTGCTTTTGTGTGCACACAAAAGGATTCTTGTAGCTTGATAATATTCCGATTCAACTTCTGAAGGCATATGCATTTTTGCTAATTTGTGTTTCGAAGACAAACGAAGGTCTCAGGGGTTTGGAACGTCATGAAGGTGATTAATTAATAACAGAATTTTAATTTTTGTGTGAACTAACCATTTAAGTTAGATATTTATGGTTTAGCGCAGAGAGTAGACAAAAATCACTGTCAATAATAGCAGGTCTATATAGAAGTTGCTTTCAATGCATTCAGTGCCATGTTGCTTTCTGTTCATCAACATGGCAAACCTGGTTTGAGATATCAGCCGGCAAAACAAATTGACAATATTTCGACAAAGTCATCATGTCTTTGTCCACCTGAGCTGCTGCCACTGGTTTGGTCATTTGCCCATCACAGCTTCACAGCTCTTGTGAATGGACTCTAACATTCAAGCTTGTATTGTGAAACCAATAGAAAAAAACAATAGGACTATATCACTGCATGACTGATTAGGTGAAATCAGAAAGAAAAAATAAATCCTTAGCATTGTAGGAAAGAGAAGTAGATTGTTTTTAAGCTTTTGTTTTATTATTATGTGTTGAATTAATTTTAGGGCCGGCACGGTGGCTCAGTGGTTAGCGCTGTCGCCTCACAGAAAGAAGGTCGCTTGTTTGAATCCTAGCTGGGCCAGTTGGCATTTCTGTGCAGAGTTTGCATGCTCCCCCCATGTTGGCGTGGGTTTCCACCGGGTGCTCCAGTTTCCCCCACAGTCCAAACACATGCGCTATAGGTGAATTGAATAACCTAAATTGGCCGTAGTGTATGTGTGTGTGCATGTGAATGTCAGAGTGTATGGGAGTTTCCCAATACTGGGTTGCAGCTGAAAGGACAGCTGTTGTGTAAAACATATGCGAAAATAGTTGACAGTTCATTCCGCTGTGGTAACCTCTGAAATAGAGACTAAGCCGAAGGAAAATGAACGAATTCATTAATTTTTAAAACAATGTTTTGTAAAGTAGGTGCATCATTTGCTCATTCTCCACTTGTTACAAACCTTAAGTTTCTTTCTTCGGTTGAACACAAAACAAGATATTCTAAAGAATACTGGGAAATACAGAAATCGACATATATAGTTTTTTTTCAATGTCTGCTTTCTTCCAACATTCTTCATAACATCTTGTTTTGTGTTCAACAGAGGAAAGAAATTCAGAAATATTTGCAACCACTTGAGTATAAGTAAATAATTCAAAATCTAAATTTTGGGTGAACTATCTAGGGATGTCCTGATCAGGTTTTTTTGCCCTTGAGTCCGAGTGCATTTGATTTTGAGTATCTACCGATACAGAAACCCAGTCCGATACTTCTATAATACATAAAAAAAGAATAAAGAAGAGCAAGAAACAGATCTAGAATGTTCCTTATTTTTTATTTAATTCACCTTTTTTTAACATTCAACAACTCCGTTAACAAACAGAGCACTTCTGTGAGGTAGCTTGAACAAGTAATAAATAACATAAATTCTTCACTTTTGGACTTTAGTGCAACAGTAAATATGAAAAAATCTAATATAAAAACAAATATCACCTCAAATTTAAATACTCAACAGGCAATCCCAAGTTTACATATCTCACAGTTTTGCTATGGCAATGTTGTCGTCATCAACTTTATAATGCCTCCAGAGCGCAGACATGCTCACGCTTTCCACTTCAAGCTGCTTCCGTGTTCTACTTTGCCGGAATTTAACCAATAGCGTCTCTGCAACATTGTGATGTCATGCCGCACGCGTTGCTCTTTCTGTAGCTATACGCTTCCATCCACCTATTTTTATGCACATTTTGGATATGCGCATAAAAAAGGTTGATGGAACGCCAAGATGCACATAAAATTAGAAAATGTGCATACAAAAATATATGCGCATAACTGAGTAGGATAAACTTTTTATTTGATAAGAAAAGATGAGCTTAAACTACGATGGAAACACTTTTACCGAACAAATTCCAGTATGCGCATTAAAAAAAAGTTCATGTGATTTTGTTATAAGAGATTGTGTAATGATAAAAATGTGTGTGAATGGACAAACCAGCAGGCTGAGAACACTGTAAAATATCTGAAATGTTGATTTGGTCATTCTGAAACGCCTTAGACATTTCAGTATTAGTGTTATTATATTATTAATGACCTCCAGAATCAAGAGCATCTGTGCTCCAAATCTCACACCTTCAAACGCCACCGCGCTTTCACTGCGTGTCAGGATTTTCTTTTCATTTATTAAATGAAGAAAAGATTCTCTCTGCAAATTCTGTTTTTACTGTTATTTGGCGCCAGTTAATCAGGAAGTGACAATTTTGTTCTCTTTGACTCATTGGATGGAAACGCTGCTTTATTCGCACATCTTTTATGCGATAATCCAGTTTTTATTTATATAAAAAATATTTATATTTTTTCTTCTGGAGAAAGTCTTATTTGTTTTATTTTGGCTAGAATAAAAGCAGTTTTAAATTTTTTAAAAACCATTTTAAGGTCAATATTATTAGCCCCTTTAAGCTATATTTTTTTTCGATAATCTACAGAACAAATCATTGTTATACAATAACTTGCCTAATTACTCTAACCTGCCTAGTTAACCTAATTAACCTAGTTAAGCCTTTAAATGTCACTTCAAGCTGTATAGAAGTGTCTTGAAAATGATCTAGTCAAATATTATTTACTGTCATCATGACAAAGATAAAATAAATCAGTTAATAGAAATTAGTTACTAAAACTATTATGTTTAGAAATGTGTTGAAAAAATCTTCTCTCCGTTAAACAGAAATTGGGGAAAAAAATAAACAGGGGGGCTAATAATTTGACTTCAACTGTATATATACAAATATATTTGAGACCTGATCGGGAGGTAACGTCCGGCTCCAATTGAGCCTAAAACCGCGTGATCACGATTTCCGGTCACATGATCGGATCTAGACATCCCTAGAACTTTCCCTTTAATACTTGTCTTGATGGAAGGAAATATTAAAAAAATTCAGGTTTCCGTTTCCCCATTGAACCCAAATAATCAAAATGTAAAAATCTGTTTTAAGATATTTAGGATTAAGATATTTATTTATATTTAAAAAAATAACGGTTTCAGAAACAATAGCGTTTAAAATTAAATCCTCATGGGTTTTGCATGGACACGCAGCTTTCAGTTAAATTTAATTTAAAAAATAAGACCCTGAAGTCTCATTTTTATTTTATACACAGCCATGTCTCAAGCAATCTATAATTTCTCAATGGGAGCGATCAGTCTTTTCTGCTATACACAAACACACTGGAGTGAGTCACAGATGTGGGTGTAAGTCAAATGCCCTTGACTCTGTCTGCTTTCACTGCTCGTTCTTTTCAGATGTTCTGCTCTCCCTCTCTCTTTCTTTCTTCTGTGGGTTTTACAGTGCTATGTTAGGTAAAAGCCACGCTGCAGCATGACAACACCTCAGATGAGGACTGCGTGCGTCAGGGGTCAAAGGTGAACTCACGCCTGTCGCCTCAGCAAAATATATTACCTCTTGTCGACAAACACAGCACCACATCAGAGATGTCTGCACTGTGAACAAAATTCTTCTTCACGCGCACACGATCTGACAACAGGAAATAATTGCACTGACAATCAAAACCCAATTAAGCCGTGAAAACTCTGAGAACCAATTGAACTGTCATATAACTTAAGAGCATGAAACCCGGAGTGCTAAACCGGTCACCGATTCACCTATGCTGATAATGAAAGCATCACCCTGGCAACCGATTCTGTTACCATGCCAACCGCGAGCTCAAATGTTTTCACCAGCAGTCATCATGGGCTTCTGGCAGATATCACAGTCTAACCGTGACTTTTCTAACTCATAATTATCACAGACAAAGAGTGACAGGGAAATGGAAATGCCCTATTGAGTGTGCGTGAGAGAGAGAGAGAGGGAAGGAGGCGTGAACGCTGCTAGTTATAAAATCCTGGAAGAGCTGAGATATTTCTTCTTGACAGTGTTGATCACTAAATCTCTCATCAGAAGTACACAGTATAACAATATACTCTAAATAGAGGCTCGTATATATTTTTTCATTAATTTTCCTTCGGCTTAGTCCCTAATTTATCAGGGGTCGCCACAGTGGAATGAACCACCAACTATTCCAGCATATGTTTTACGCATCGGATGCTCTTTCAGCCGCAACCCAATCTTACAATTCTTCCCCCTAGCAATTAATGACTAACTGCAATTAAGTTAGCATCTGCCAATAGAGTGTCCGTCTACTTTTTCAATATCATGGACTACAAAAATATTTTTCCCATTCATTTTCCAAAATTACAAAGTAAAAAAAATATACTTTTCTTTAAACTGAAACAGAATATGGTATCACGGTGGCGCAATGGATAGCACGATCGCCTCACAGCAAGAAGGTCGCTGGTTCGAGCCTCAGCTGGGTCAGTTGGCATTTCTGTGAGGAGTTTGCATGTTCTCCTCAAATTGGCGTGGGTTTTCTCCGGGTGCTCCGGTTTCCCCCACAAGTCCAAAGACATGTGGTATAGGTGAATTGAGTAAGCTAAATTGGCTGTAGTGTATGAGTTTGAATGAGTGTGTATGAATGTTTCCCAGTGATGGGTTGCAGCTGGAAGGGCATCCGCTGCCTAAAACATGTGCTGGATAAGTTGGCGGTTCATTCCCCTGTGGCGACCCCAGATTAATAAAGGGACTAAGGCGAAAAGAAAATGAATGAAACAGAATATTTAAGAATAATCGTTTCCTCATAGCAAACTAACCGTAAGAGGGGCGTTGCTATGTATATTTTGCCAAAGCCAATAAACTGAGTGTAACACGTTCAAACTGTGGCTGATAGAAGAAATATTTTTTCATACTAAAAGGAGTTTTTGTCCTAACCAACACCTGACATTTCTATTGTAGAAATGGCTTCTATTTCTCACTGGTGAACAACAGGATAAATGACAATGATCACCTCGGGTACACCTCATGTGCTTTATTCAGTGATAAATGCTAATAATGTGAGTTTGAACGCCATTTCACATGACATTTATTGCCATATACTGAAAGCAGCAGCAGATAGTTCATCTCAGATCTTGAAAAAAAAAAAATGTTTGAAATTGAACTTTAGATGTACAGATAATAATGTTAAAGGGCCATGAAACCCTCTTTTTCAGTTCAAGTTTACCACAGAAAGTAAAAAAAAAAATGCTCCGAGATGAGCGTGGAGCAGCACTGTGAGCAGAGGGAGGAGTGAGCATGGCCAACAGTGCTCACAAAATGAGACACAAACTGTGAGGAGACCCATGATTTTATAGTTTACAAAAGTTAAAATGCAAAGAAATAACAATAAGTAATTTAATGCCCTGCTACATATCATTGGTAATGTCATATACACATGACCACAATTTGTTCTCTCATTATAAAGATAATCGTGTTTATATAAACACTATAAATGAGGAGGACTTCTCTCCTCTTCAATCCCTGAGTCTGAATGCAGACACAGTGGATCGCAATGCAGTCTCTTGCCCTGTCTATTCCAACCATTAACCCTGCCGGTAATCTGGAGGATTTTAAACATGTGCAAACACAGCAGCACGGATATAGGCGATGTGATGGTAACCTGATGGTAACGAACTCCACTGATAAAGACAAAGTCCACCATTCTCCAATTCTCGTACAGCTCTCCCGACAAAAATGCTTGCTGCAAACCAACAGCTTTGCTGTATCGGCCCGCACAGCATCGCCGGGAAAACATGCAACAAACCCTGTGGATCATAGAAACAAACACATACAACCCGTGTCTCACCCAGTCTTTGGGTCTCACAGCTTGGCTGGTCTGCGTTGCCTTCGGAAAGCATGTGCGCTCTTGAATAATTAAGCAGGCTATTCTCTTAGGATAAGAAAACTTCGCTATGAATAATAATGAGACGCGTCATCACTCCACTAGCAGATTCGCGCTACGTCAACGATTTTGATCCCGCCCCAAAAATTATTTTAAACCCAGAAGAAGAAATTAGCTGACTAAAGCTCAAAATTACTGCTTATCACTGCAAATCTCATCACGTAGCATGTTGGAAGGACAGAGGGTTACAATGTAACCTGCTCACCTAATGTTTGTGTTCGTAATATTTATATTATTTGCTAATTAATAACCTCATGTGGAACTCTGAATCTGCGTCTCATTTTGGAGTCTGCTACTGTCCACTGGAGGTCGCATTTCGGTCACGGACGCATGCTTTTAAAGCCTTCATGACTGAATGAATCAAATACATGGTTTTTCAGCAAAGCAACCTGGGGTGCTGAAATATAATTGGCTAAACTTGGTTAAAATAACCAAAACAAAGACAGTGTTCATATTTTCACACAGGACATATTTTCAAAAAATATCTGACTTCAGCATTGTTTGTCAGATAAACTAAAATTTTCACTTAGCATGTTTCTTAAATATCTGCAAACATATAATGGTATTTTTATGCTTTAGAAGAGTGCAAAGCTTACATACAGCACCTTTAAATTAAAACAAACGTCCACAGGAAACTTTTTGCAGTTGTCCATCGAAATGTCTAATAATATTTTTTTAAAATACCATTGCAACACATTATTTCAACCAGGCTCATTCTGAAAACGTAGTCTCGTGGACGTTTCTGGAGACCGCGAAATACATCCCGGGAGGTACGTATTTTTGCAGTTTTTGTTTTCGAAAATCCACGAGAGGCTGCTGCGTGCACTGTTTCGCATCTCAAATGTCTCTCGCGAGTGCCGTTCGCACCCACGCTGTTCTCACGTAAACCCACCAGAGGCCTTTGTCGACCGTCTGTCAGACTCAATGACTGAATGATTGACTGGGCGATAGGCCAATCGACTGACCCACCCTCCTCCTTCCTTAAACCCAACTAATTTTACCGATTGACCCGCCCACCCACATACTTCCCTAAACCCAACTAACGGTTTACAAAAGCCGTCCAGAAAAAGAAAAGCCCTTGTCTAATTTTTACCACGTTTTCAGCCTGTTGTTCACTCGTTCATTTTATTTTTTGGATTCTGTTTTTGTCTTACCTGATTGCTGGAACCGCTCTTCCCCAGACTCGAACCTGGTCGTTGTCATCCTCAACTCCTCTCTGCGTCTCAAGTCCGCCGTCGTACACAACGAGATAACTGGACAAACTGGTTGCGGCGGGAAAGGCCTCCACACGGAGGTAAGTGGTCAGGGGGGACCCGATTTGCAAAATGAAACGCAGACATACATACCTCCGGCTACATAATTCACAGTCTCCATAAATGTCCACGGGACTACGTTTTTAGAATGAGCCTTTGTTGCATTATTTATACTGAGCTTAGTACAAAAATATTTTAATTTTCAACTGATGAGATCAAGTTACTATTTCGCACAATGAAGAAATAGAAACATAAAGAAAATGTGACATCGTGAAGGGCAAACCATTATTTTTAGAAATAAAAAGGAAAAGGTCAGTGCAATAACACACTATGAAAAAACTGGTAAAACCTATTTTAATGACAATACATGCAAAACTTGGAAATATTCATTATTATTCAGGATTATATTTCAGTATTAATATTATTATTATTGTTGCATACAGTATTATATAAATCATTTTTGAATAGGGATATGTAATGCATTTTATAACTGTTGCACACTAGCCAAGTAAATTGAATCCAGCATACCATGCCTAAGTTCAGTAAATAAAATATCAAATTAAAAATACATCAGCTGTGAGTCATACGGATCAGACTTGGCATCCAGATGAACTCATTAATATCAAAAGGATTTTATGCATTAGAATAACTGAACTCAAAACTCTTAGATTGAGAAAGCATTGAAGATTTACACAATCTGATCTGAATGCACAGATGACTTTTTGAGTTTTACATCATGTGTTCATTAGGCCGTTGTTGTTTTTTTAAGCTTTGTTTTCATTTTCACATACATACATTTCTGTGACGAATCAAATGTCTGTGAATGTACTCACGTTTCTGATGTCATTATGATGTCGCTCTTTTATCTTTTGTTCTCTGCAGTTCATAGTGTTTGAGACAGAGCTCTTTGTGTGTGTGACTGACTGACAGACAGAGAGACTGCATATGTGTGATATGCAGGTTTAGTGCTGACAGTGAATGATACACAACATGTAAACCATCACAGAGGTGAGAAAATAGCTTTTCTTCTGCCATGTAAATTATTACACACGTCTTTCATTCTTACAGAAGACAAATGGTCACATTGGGAACAAGCTAGTATTCATTTCACACACAACCATAACTCACTGTTACACACACATGACTTCACTTTTTGACAGGCCTACTTGTTTCTATTGAGGTTAAGTTGGTTTTATATTCACACATTTAGACTTTCTCCTTAACATTGTATCTTCAGAAAAGCAATCTTTGCAAATTCTAAATAGTGAAATCATATTAGCAGCCAATATTGAGGTAAAGTTGGTTTTACATTTGCACATTCATTCAGTGACAGCTCCATACATGGTACTTTGAATATTCAAACTGAAATCACATGTAAGTATGACTTCAAAACAACATTAGTACTGTGAACAATGTTGTACTTTGATAGTCATTTGCTGCTAATATTATTTCACTATTTAGAATTTGCAATGAATACTTTTCTGAAATTATATTATTAAGGAGAAAGACTGAATGTGCGAATATAAAACCAACTTTACCTTAATGCAGCCAATGACTATCAAAATACAACATTGTTCACAGTCAAATAAATAGTGCTAATGTTGTTTACAAGTCAGATTTACATGCAGGTAAAAATTAACAGGGTAAAAAATATATAGTGAGCATGACAAAAGTTGACACTGAACCAATGTGCAAATAAAACCAACTTTACCTCAATCTTGTTTCTGCAAAAGTGTTATTGGTTATGTTTTTAAATTAAATCTAAATGCAATTTTTCCTATTTTCACTAAAGGTTTAGTTTAGTTGAGTCTTTAATATTCATTTTATGTATATCTATAGTGCACTGTGTTATTGTTTACTCAGCTTATGATCACATTCAACAAAGCTGAACAATTGTCAATTAACATATTAATATTAGGCACCTTACAGATGTTATTTACCTAAAATCATTATCGTATCTTGATGTTAAAATACTTTACCAACCTTTTGTTTGTAGCTTTGAAGCCGCCATCATCTCCTCATGGTGCAAGCTGTGAAATGTAACTAATCTTGTCATGTGACAATTTTCACTAATCATGTGACACGGTGCATATATTTAATTGACCCCTGTGTTTTTTATATTAGCAAAATATGCACCAAAACACCAATCAATAACATTTTCAGAGCTTCATAAAAAAAACTTTATTATGGATACTAATGCAAATAATTGGGTTAAATTTTAACATGATTAATTGGAAAAAAAAAAAAAAAGATTTATTGTATAAAAAATTCTCTACGCTCACAACAGGTCTGTCTTTACAAAATCTGATCAGTTGGCTATGCTTTCTTACTTATTCACAGGACCATTTATATCGAAGTTAATATTTAGTCTCACCTTATTCATAATCAGTTGGCTATACTGCTAGAAAATCTTCATCAAATATGATCTCTTCTTCCAGAAGCTGATTGTTGGACCATATATAAAGGAATACTATAGTAAATTAAAGTAAATACTGTAGGGTTGGGCAGCGCGGTGGCGCAGTGGGTAGCGCCTTACTAAATTTAAGTTAAGTGGTTGTAAACAATTTATTTGGGCTGAATTTAAACAAGCAAATTAACTTGAGCATTACTAAATTGAATTTGTTTGCTTATATTCAACACGTATAAATTGTTTGCAACAATTTTGCAGACATAATTTTTTTCAGTGTATTGGGTTGCAGCTGGAAGGGCATCCGCTGCGTAAAACATATGCTGGATAAGTTGGTGGTTCATTCCGCTGTGGCGACCCCTGATAAATAAAGGGACTAAGCCAAAGGAAAATGAATGAATGAATGACTATGGGGTTTTTGAACCAGTAAAATACATTGAATTAATATTTTGTGGTGATTCTACTGTTGCTATGGTAACACAAACAACTATAGAGATATAAACAAATTACCCAATACTGTAGATTTCTGTAACTTTTGGGTAAATTATACTACAATACACCAGTTTGCTATAGTAAAAACTAAAGTATACAACAGCATTTCTAATAGTTTATCAGTTCATCATTGTTAGTATTGTTTACATTCTGTTAGAAACATTCATTCGTTCATTCATTTTCTTTTCGGCTTAGTCCCTTTATTATTCTGGGAATCTGGGATCGCCACGGTGGAATGAACCGCCAACTTATCCAGCATATGTTTTATGCAGCGGATGCCCTTGCAGCTGCAACCCATCACTGGGAAACATACATACACACTCATTCACATACATTCACTATGGACAATTTAGCCTACCCAATTCACCTCTACTGCATGTCTTTGGACTTGTTGGGGGAAACTATAGCACCCGGAGGAAACCCACGCGAGCACAGGGAGGACATGCATACTCCACACAGAAGCACCAACTGACCCAGCCAAGGCTCGAACCAGCGACCTTCTTGCTGTGAGGCGAACGTGCTACCCATATGCTACTTTATATATATATATATATATATTTTATAAGCTACTGCTATTTTCATTTTATAAATTTATATTTAGATCTCATTTTGCATTGATATTTAATATCTCTTGTTTAAATACACTATGAACAGCAGCTACGCTGATTATTTTCTTTGTTCTCTATTTCCACCTTGGGATACTAATCCCGAGGCCTCTAGAGATTGTGCAGCGCCATTGATGTGAACCAAGTCCTGTGAAGACACGGCACCAACCATAGAGAACTTCTAGTGGTATCCATAATCCTGGACCAGGCCGTATCCTGGAGAAGTGGAGAGCATGAGACTGATCCCTGAAAGACCCCAGTGACAGACGAGAAATGGTCGTGCCCAACTGAGCCTGGTTTCCTTCTAGGTTTTTTCCTTTACTTTCATCAATTGGTAAAGTTTGTTCCTTGCCACTGTAGTCACTGGCTTGCTTGGTTTGGGACTTGTGAAGCTGCGCATCGATGGATTTGCTCTTCAGTGTTTGGACTTTCAGCAGTGAAATTAAACCACACTGAACTTCATCTATGAAAACTGGACTGACAGTTTCAATCTACTAGAACTTCTATGTTAAGCTGCTTTGACACAATCTACATTGTAAAAGTGCTATAGAAATAAACATAAATTGAATTGAATTGAATTAATGCAACAGTACTATCTAGAATTCAGTAGCAAGTGTTGATTGTATTAAATGTTGTATAATACACTACTATAGTATGGCTCAAAAACATACTATTACTATAAATCACTACAGTGTTTTTCATGTGGGCTCTAATTCCATTAAAACTTTAACGTTACCTTTCCAACTCTCAAAAAGTTTAAGAGAGTTGAAAAGATCTTTAGATTATTAAAGTGTACTCTAAAATGAAAGAACACAAAAGAAGATAATTTGTAGAAAGCTGAAATCATGACTTTCATAGTAGAAAAAACAAATACTATGGAAGTCAGGGGCAAAGAAAGAAAGTCAAACAGTTTTGGAACAAGTACAGGGTGAGCAAATAATGACAAACTTTTAATTTTTGGGTGAACTATCCCTTTAAGAAAGCATGTGACTTGGAACTTATTTTGTACTTCCAAAACTTCTACAAACTTTCTGTTAGCTCAGAGTTGTATGGGTCAAGGACAGCAACATCAGTCTGTGTGTGCTTTTGCTGTTGAGTAATGTATCCTGCCATCATCCATTATTACTGCAGGTGAAGCTGGACATCACTGCGCAGTGGAGACGGAGTTGTGTTATATTTCATTACCTGCCTGGTGTTAGTTTACACAAGAAACAGCGGCAAGGTGAATAGCAGATGCATCAGCTCATGAGGCAGAAACCTGAAGAAAAAGAAGTAGAATAACTCTGATATAGAAGAGAAAAGAGAAAGGAAGACATAATTATTGAACATCATGAAGGTAAGTCAATATTTTTCCAATGTTGCTATCAGTGTTTCTACCAGTTCTAGAATATTCTTGTCTGTACCGTCAGGGTGTTTTGGATACTGGTCTTTAATGTGGACAGCTAGTGTGGTGGTTTACTGCTTAACAGTTAACCACCATGACTGAAAATATCTGGCTGAGACAAAGTTCTGGATAAAAAATCTCACTACTCACTATTGTTTTACTGTGAAAGACTCAGTGAAGCCCTGTGAGAAGACTAGTGAGAGATTAGTGATGCACTTTCAGAGATTATAGATGGTCTGTGAAAGACTAGTGATAAACCTAAGAGACTATAGATGGTCTGTGAGAGACTAGAGATGAGTGATGTACTTTGAAAAACTACAGATGTCCTGTGAAAGACTAGTGAGAGACTAGCGATGGGCCATGAGATATTAGAGAGGCTAATCTTTTCCTGAGTGACTAGAGATGTCTGTGAGAGACTAGAGATGTCCTGTGAAAGACCAATTAAAGTCATGTGCTATGAGATATTAGAGAGACTATGTTTGTCCTAAAAGACTAAGTTCTGAGAGAGACTAGTGAGAAACTAGACAGAATAGTAATGTGCTGTGAAAGACTTGTGAGAGTCTAGTGATGTCCTGAGAAAGACTCGTGATGTTCTGAGAAAGACTAGTAAGAGACTAGTGATGTCTTCAAAAAGACTAATGATGTTCTAAAAAACTAATAAGAGACTACAGTCCTGAGAAAAACTGGTGAGAGACTAGTGATGTCCTGAGAAAGACTAATGAAAGACTAGTGATGTCCTGAAAAAGACTAGTGAAAGACTAGTGATGTCCTCAAAAAGACTAGTGATGTTCTGAGAAAGACTAGTGAAAGACTAGTGATGTCCTGAAAAAGATTAGTAAAAGGCTAGTAATGTCCTGAGAAAGACATGTAAGAGACTGATGTCCTGAGAAAAACTAGTGAGAGAATGATGAAGTCCTGAGAAAGACTAGTACAAGACTAGTGATGTCCTGAGAAAAACTAGTGAGAGACTGGTGAAGTCCTGAGAAAGACTAGTGATAGATTTATGATGTCCTAAGAAAAACTAGTAAAAGACTAGTGAGAGGCTAGGAATGTTCTGAGAAAGACTAGTGAGAGACTTGTGATGTTTTGAGAAAGACTAGTAAAAGACTAGTGATGTCCTCAGAAAGACTAGTGATGTCCTGAGAAAGACTAGTAAGAGACTAGTGATGTCCCGAGAAAGACTAATAAGAGATTAGTGATGTCCTGAAAAAGACTAGTGGGAGACTAGTGAAGTCCTGAAAAAGACTAGTGAGAGACTAGTGATGTCCTGAGAAAGACTAGTAAAAGGCTAGTAAGAGGCTAGGAATGTTCTGAGAGAGACTTGTAAGAGACTAAAGTCCCGAGAAAGACTCGTGAGAGACTAGTGGTGTCCTGAAAAAGACTAGTGAGAGTCTAATGATGTCCTGAGAAAGACTAGTAAGAGACTAGTGATGTCCCGGGAAAAACTAGTGAGAGACTAGTGATGTCCTAAAAATAACTAGTGAGAGACTAGAAATCCTGAGAAAGACTAGTGAGAGGCTAGGAATGTTCTGAGAAAGACTAGTGAGAGACTCGTGATGTTTTGAGAAAGACTAGTAAGAGACTAGTGATGTCCTCAGAAAGACTAGTAAGAGACTGATGTCCTGAGAAAGACTAGTAAGAGACTAGTTATGTCCCGAGAAAGACTAGTGAGAAATTAGTGATGTCCTGAAAAAGACTAGTGAGAGACTATTAATGTCCTGAGAAAGACTAGTAAATAACTAGTAAGAGGCTAGGAATGTTCTGAGAAAGACTAGTAAGAGACTAGTGATGTCCTCAGAAAGACTAGTGAGAGACTCATGATGTTCTGAGAAAGACTAGTAAGAGACTAGTGATGTCCTCAGAAAGACTAGTGATATTCTGAGAAAGACTAGTAAAAGTGATGTCCTGAGAAAGACTAGTAAAAGAGTGAAGTCCTGAGTAAGAAAAAAAAACTAGACAGAGACTAGTGACGCCCTGTGAGAGAGAAGAGAGACTAGTGATGTCTTGTTAAAGACTAGTGAGAGACTAGCAATGTCCTGAGAAAGACTAGTGAGAGACTAGCGATGTCCTGAGAAAGACTAGTGAGAGATTTGTGAGGTCCTGAAAAAGACTAGTGAGAGACTAGAAATGTTCTGAGAAAGACTAGCGAGGGACTAGTTATGTACTTTGAGAGACTAGAGATGTTTTGTGACAGACTAGAAAGACAAGTGAAGTCCTGTGAGAAACTAGAAAGACGAGTGTTGTACTGTGACAGACTAGTAAAGTCCTGAGGGATGACAGGTGAGAATAAATTATTTCTGAAAAAAATCAAGTTTTTACATAAATTGTTCTGTGATTTTGCTCTCCACTGCAGTTGTTGCTATAATCTGGTCATATTTCTCTCTCTCTCTCAGATCTGTGTGTTCCGGCTGCAGACTCATCAGTGGTGCTTCCTCTTGTGTAACGTCATCTTGTTTCACGCTCTGCTCTTTGGAGGTGACATAGTGGAAGAGTTTCTCCTACAGTCGTCTCCTGCCGCGTACACTGACCGGTTCGTCCTCGAGGTCCGAGAACGGGCACGCAAGCTAGACCTGACTGACCCCAGGGTCAACACCTCACAGCTCTATCCCATTAACACAGAGCCCTGCCTTCCTCATCTGGACCTCCTCATCCTCACAGTTGTCCTGAGTTCACCTGGAAATTCAAGTCAAAGGATGGCAGTGCGAAACTCATGGGCCAATCAGACAGTAGTGCATAATATTGCTGTACGGACTGTGTTTTTCCTTAGCTCGTCCCCTTTAGAGGCGGAGCTTGGAGTAATAAAGGAGGAGTCTGATAGATATGGTGACATTGTGCAGTTTGAAGGAGGCGTTTCAAGAGGAGACTGGCAGAGAGGACATTGGGAACAAGTTAAAATGGCACTAAAATGGATCCTGCATTTTTGCCCGCAAGCCCGATTTATCATCCTTTCTGAGGATTCTGTGTATTTAAACCTTCCCGCACTTACGTCATACTTACTAGGATTGAGAACGCACCCAGATGACCTTTATCTCGGCAGGGTCATCCATCGGGCCGCACCTGAGAGAGAGCCCGATAAACCACATTACCTCCCCTATCAGGTGTATCCTGACAAATACCTCCCAGATTACTGCTCTGGCCCAGCGTTCCTTCTGTCTCAAGACGTGGTGAGAAAAATTTACGTCGCAGCTGAGGACGCATCATTGCCCCTCCCCTCTGACGTTCTGATTGGCCTGTGTGCAAGACGTGCAGGTGTGGTGGCCACCCACAGCGCTCGCTTTTCTGGCAACCGACACATTCGCTATAACCCCTGCTGTTACAACTTCCTGTTCAGCTCTGCCGGAATGGGAGTTAGGCAAATGGGCGTGGCCTGGCAAGATTTAGGGGCGGGGAAGGGGAGGAGCTGTGGCTTGCTCAAGACTTATTATAGTTTGGTGGTGTGCAAAGCAATGACCTACCTGGATAAACTCTCCTTTCTGAATAATGAATACAGCCAGGGTTAAGATGAATGTGAGTGTGCCTTTTTAGCTGTATAGATTGCTGTAAATATTGAATTTGACAAAAATGGCAAAGTATTAAAATAAATCTGGGGTGCGTTTCCCAAACAATGACGTAACTCGCGGCTGAACTATCATAGTAGGATGCATCGTTTGGAAAAAGAATGATATAGTGACGAGTGTTTCCCAAAACCCGGAGTTTCTCTGTCGCAGATCCATCGTTTGAACCCCGTTAGTTATAACGTAAAATGCCCATAATGATGCTCTAAACGATGTGGTAACAACTTCTTTAGAGAAGAACCCCATAATTTATTTGTGCAAATTATATTGTTTTACACGTACATGCATTCAAAATAAAATCCAATATTAGTTTTGGTAAAAACATGCACTCGCTTTCCATATTATTTGAAATATATGTAAACGGCACATATAGGGCCGATGTCTCCTTTACAAATATTATTGAGAATATAACATATTCTAGTCTAAAACATAAAATCCCTTACAAAAGCAAACACGTATTGTAATATCATATATAAATCATATAAATAAATAAATAAATAATGAGGCTATTTATTGAGAAATTAAATTTAATATTTATTATTTATTAGGAAATGAAAAAAATCCCACTCTAATAATAATATTAATTAATAATGATGATGATGATGATTATTATTAAATAGGATATTGTTTATTTATTTTAAACTTTTTTACAATTTGACATGCAAACCACTGCAGAAATGTTCTAACCAACAGGCCCATGTCATATACAGTGCAGATACTTAATAAATAACCTACTATAAATTAAAAGCATTAACGTATGCTGTGTTTGTTTTCACAAGCTTTGGAGACGTAACATAAATCCTGCTTTTAAATAAAAGGTCACCTATAGCTTTCGTCATGAGCCACGGCTGTGTTCAAAATGACATCAATTAGGGGTGTCAAAATTAATCGTTTCTTCGGTGCACCGCGATGCAGACGCGGACAATTCGGTATCGGTTCAATAATAATCATAACCGGTTATTATATACTGACGTCATTTATCTCACATGCGCTATGTCGCCGTAGATTACTATGGCGAGGGAGGCGAGCCGCGAGCGCGAGTATTTCCAACGCTCTAACTACAAAAAAACTCTGAAACTGTGCACAATTTCACTGTGTGTGTGTTTGCTGAACACTGTTTCACTGACACCTATAGCAGAAGCCCCTATTTCACGGCGATTAAGAGAATGAAAGTAATCTCTATTTCTCTCTCTCTCACTGTGGCCCATGAGTGCATCTGTGAAGAGCGCCAGCGTGTAAGAGCCAATCGCAGCCCTTTCTGTTGAGCGCGTGACCAATCAAAGGGGTGTAAGAAAGAACTTGGTAGACAAGGCAATTCAATCATAACTTGATTTTAAATAAGCCGTCATAACACTATTTATCAATATGTGGACCTTTTTGGATTCTCAGAAGCAATGGAAATTAAAAATGTAAAACAGGAAATATGTTAGGACCACTGTTTTTGTTTACATCCCTCAAAATGGTCTAAATGCTCGTGTTGTTTAAAGGTAGTTTATATATATGACTTTGTATTAAAGGACAAAATTGTTTTACAAATAGTATATAAATATATTTATACATTTAATACAAGAATTGCTGTGCTGTCAAGAAAATATAAAACTGTGTATGGAAAGAATCGTCAATGCACCGTGATGCACCGAGATATCAAATTGAACCGAATCGATGGCATGATAATCGTAACCGAACCGAACCGTGAGACCAGTGTAGGTTCACACCTCTAACATCAATATTTTCAAAGTGCACTGTAAAGAGAGAGCAATTGTGAACATGAAGATTGCTCAAACTGAACTGTTAAAATACTTTGAAAGCAAATTACACCTAAGAGAGATGACCTTAATGCTTTTTTTTTTAATAATTCCAAGTTTAAATTTCAGACTGTTCTAAATGAATAGGGCATAGGGGGAATAACTGGAAATAGAACACAGCCAGGAACTATGCTTCTAACTACAGCTCTAGAGGTGTAGTCGCAAGCATACAAGTTTGCGATGCAGTTTAAGAATGTTCGTTGGAACGATGGATTTGGGAAACGCCAAATCAACAAACTATGACTTTGTAACGATGCAACTTGCGACTTTAGTTGCCTAACCATGGTTTTCGGAAACGCACCCTTGTTCTAGTATTTAAAGGGGCAGTTCACTCAAAAAGGAAAAATCTGCCATCATTTACTCACCCTTAACTTGTTCTAATGCGCTTATTTCAAGCGGCTGCCATTTTAAAACATGAAAGAGATGTCCAGATCCGATCACGTGATCGGAAATCGGGCCCGACCACACGGTTTCAGACTCAATCGGAATCGGACATTACCTCCCAATCAGGACTCGTGTGTGTGTGTGTGTGTGTGTGTGTGTGTGTATATATATATGTATCTATGTATGTATGTATGTATGTATGTATGCATGTATGTGTGTGTGTGTGTGTGTATATATATATATATATATATATATATATATATATATATATATATATATATATATATATATATATATATATTCTCATTATTTTTTAACACAGTTACTGTATGCGGAGGCACAGAGTTAGACCTCTTTCTTGACCACACAGAAACAGCAACGTGTACAGCATGACATGACTTTGTTGCAGAGACGCTATTGGGTAAATGCCAGCAAAGTAGAACACGGAAGCAGGTTGAAGCGAAAAGCACGAGTATTTCTGTGGTCTGGGGGTTTTATAAAGTTGATGACGACAACATTGCCATAGCAAACTGTGAGATATGTAAACTTAGGATTGCAAGAGGTGGAAAGGAAGAGGTTACATTTAACACAACAAACCTGATAAGGCACCTCAAAAACAAACACCTGACACAATACAGTGAGTTTACCCAGACAACCCAACCAAAGATGAGTCAGTTCACACTGCAGGAGAGTTTGAAGAGGAGAGAAAAAAATGCCCCGTGACAACGCAACAGGACATCACAGCCAAGATAGCACAATGAGTCGCAATGAGTGACCTGCCATTCGCCTTTGTAGAGAACCCTAGATTTCTTATGCTTTTGGAGCACATAGAACCTGATTTGAATTTTTTTAATGTATTATAAAAGTATCGGATCGGGTTTCGGTAGATTCTTAAAATCAAATGACTCAGACTCGGACTCGAGGGCAAAAAAACCTGATCAGGACATTAAGAGTCCTCCACTTCGGTTCATGGCACCAGGTAAACATTGTGGGGACGCTTCCCTGCTTCACCCTATGTAACCCAGTAAAACAATGAAGTCCTCTGTAGCACATCCTCGTGTTGTCTGTAATAGTGTTGTCATTGTACTAAAATTTTAAAAACGTCCCTTTCCTGTTAACATTTAACCGCTGTTGAGCCCGTTCTTAAACATCGCTGATTTTCCATAGTATTCACCAGTGCTCAATTCACAAGTGCTCGGATTGCACGTCTGTGTTGGTCATTTCTGTTGAGTACGTGAACACAATGGCAAATCAGCCATGTTTAAGAACGAGCTCAACAGAGCTTAAATGCTAGAGGGAAATTTTATTTATTTCAGTATCAGAATTCAGTAACATGACAGGTCTATTATAGAGAAAGAATCAGTTCATTAACTTGAGTTTTATAAATGGCATCTAAAACGTGTGTTTGGGAAAGAAAACATTAGCTAACTAGTGTAATTTCCCTTAACTTAGCTAAAAAATGAGGTCTGATATCACTTTTTATTTTCACTTTCTATTCAGAACGGACCTTCGGGTCACTCGGAAAGTGGTGAAATGATAAATTTGTGTCACTTTCTCATCGCTGGTAAGATATACAGCCAGGTACATGACAGTACGCCATCGCTGACGCAGTTCCTGTGTGACCAGTTGATACTTCCGGGTTTCTTCCCACCGCAGCCTCACTTTCGCTTTTAAAATGGCAGCCGCGTGAAATTAGTCTATACCACTTTGAGTTTTTTTATTCTTTTGAACACAAAAGGAGATATTTTGAAGGACGTTGCAAACTCATAACCATTGACTTCCATTGTATTTGTTTTCCCTATTGAAACATGGTACTCAACTGTAAGTAAATGGTTTTAGAGTAGATTAGCTCTCTTTTTAGAGTCGTTTAGACTGTAAAAAGCAACATGAAATTGTTTAGGGGCAAGAATCATTTTTATACTAAGCAAGAATGCATAAAAAGATCAAAAGTAACAGTAAAGACTTCATTTATAGTGTTAGAAAATATTTCTGTTTTACATTTACTACACTGAAAACAGCATTTTGTGTTTATGCTGATGATTCTGAGTTCTTCTGTGTCATATATACAACAGTGTTAGAAGACAGAAAGTGAGAGTGAATTATTTATAACTTTGGTAACAGATAATGTAATGTAATTAATAAATTATTCAAATAAATGAGAACGGCAGGTGATAGATACACTTGTTTTTCTCTCTTTAAATATTTTTTTCATTTCACTTTTTGTTATATTGCAGCCACTAAAATCATTTAAGTTATTTTTTTACTCAATGTACACATTTTTTTTTATTAAAAAAGAAAAACTGAAATATCATATGGTCCTAAATATTCAGACCCTTTGCTCAGTATTTAGTAGAAGCACCCTTTTGATCTAATACAGCCATGAGTCTTTTAGATGCAACAAGTTTTTCACACCTGGATTTGGGGATCCTCTGCCATTCCTCCATGCAAATCCACTCCAATTCTGTCAGGCTGGATAGTAAACGTTGGTGGACAGCCATTTTTAGGTCTCTCCAGAGATGCTCAATTGGGTTAAGTTCATGGCTCTGGCTGGGCCATTCAAGAACAATCACAGAGTTGTTGTGAAGCCACTCCATTATTTTAGCTGTGTGTTCAAGGTCATTGTCTGAGCGCTCTGGAGAAAGTTTTCATCCAGGATATCCCTGTACTTGGCCGCATTCATCTTTCCCTCGATTACAACAACCAGTCGTCCCGTCCTTGCAGCTGAAAAACACCACCATGCTTTAGTGTTGGGACTGTACTGGACAGGTCATGAGCAGTGCCTGGTTTTCTCCACACATACTGCTTAGAATTAAGGCCAAAAAGTTCTATATTGGTCTCATCAGACCACAGAATCTTACTTCTCACCATCTTGGAGTCCTTCAGGTGTTTTTTTGTGTGTCTCGCACTGAGGAGAGGCTTCCGTTGGGCCACTCTGCCATAAAGCCCCAACTGGTGGAGGGCTGCAGTGATGGTTGAATTTCTAAAACTTTCTCCCATCTCCGGACTGCATCTCTGGAGCTCAGCCACAGTGATCTTTGGCTTCTTCTTTACCTCTCTCAGCAAGGCTCTTCTCAGAATCAGAAAGAGCATTATTGCCAGGTATGTTCACACATACGAGGAATTTGTTTTGGTGACAGAGCTTCTACAGTGCAACAGAATTATAGACAGGACTAAAAAACAGATAATAAATATATTTTAAAAGTAGTGAACGCAATATACAAATTGACAAGTGTATGTACAGCTATATTACTATATACAACATTATATGTGCAGCTGTTATGTGCAAATTGGCATGTAAAGTGTGTTGTTAAATAAGTGTATGTGTGTATAAAAGTGTATAGCAGGTAGTGATGTTGGTTCCACAATTATTATCATCAAGTGTTCATGAGATGGATTGCCTGAGGGAAGAAACTGTTTCTGTGTCGGGCTGTTCTGGTGCGCAGTGCTCTGTAGCGTCGACCAGAAGGTAAAAGTTTAAAGAGGCAGTGTGCTGGGTGTGAGGGGTCCAGAGTGATTTTGGCAGCCCTTCTGCTCGCTCTGGATGAGTACAGTTCTTGGAGAGTAGGGAGGGTTGTACCAATGATTCGCTCAGCAGTCCGAACTATTCGACGTAGTCTTCTGAGGTCGGATTTGGTAGCTGAGCTAAACCAGACAGTTATTGATGTGCAGATGACTGATTCAATGATGGAGGTGTAAAACTGTTTCAGCAGCTCCTTCTCCCCTGATAGCTCTGTTTGGCCAGCTCTAGGAAGGGTTCTGGTCATTTCAAACTTCTTCCGTTTATGGAGGCCACTGTGCTCTTAGGAATCACATTTTTTTTTGTAACCTTGGCCAGATCTGTGCCTTGCCACAATTCTGTCTCTGAGCTCTTCAGGCAGTTCCTTTAACCTCATGATTCTCATCTGCTCTGACATGCATTGTGATCTGTAAGGTATAATATAGACAGGTGTGTGGCTTTCCTAATCAACTCCAATCAGTATAATCAAACACAGCTGGAGGTGTAGAATGATCAGAAGAAATGGACAGCACCTGAATTAAATATATGAGTGCCACAGCAAAGGGTGGGAATACTTAGGACCATGTGATATTTCATTTTCTTTTTTTAATAATAAATCTGCAAAAAGGTCAGCAATTATGTGGTTTTCTGTCAATATAAAGTGCTGTGTCTACATTAACGAGGAAAAAAAAATGAACAAATGTTTTAGCAAACGGCTGCAATATAATAAAGAGTGAAAAATTTAAGGGGGTCTGAATACTTTCCGTACCAGGTATATATATATATAGAGAGGGTTCGAAATTAACTTTTTTACTTGGTAGCACCGGTGTTCCCAACTTCAAAAATTTAGGAGCACCAGACAAAAATTTAGGAGCACTCACCAAAAATGAATGAGCACCACTGCAAATGCAAATTGTATATTAAGGGATTTATTGTATTTAAAAAAACAACATCAATCAGGACTAACAAAAACCAGAAACAACTATCTAACTAATGCTGTGATGACTTATTGATATTTGTGCAATAATTCCAAAATGAATGTCTAATAATTATAAAATATTATTAATGATGATGTCAATAATACTTACAAGGAGTAACATTTGTCATTATCATGCTGCCCTGAATGTGCTTGAATGCGAGTTATGTACTGTAAAAGGTCCTGCTGTTACTTTATGAAAAATAAATTTATGGTTTGCATCAAACAAAAATGAAGCATTGCAGTTAGAAATATTTATTTTGCACTATTGTTTTTATATGCATGTCGATTTAATAAATAATATTTCTGCTACAAAACAAACGTAAGATTATAATAAATCATTCAATCCAATGCTGAAAGCTGCAAAGCAGTCATCAGTAAATAGAAAAATAATTTACATCTCAAGAAGAAATGGACCAAAGAAAGTAAGAAAAGTCTCACTTCTACCACTCTTTAAAAGTTTTGGTTTCGGTTTGTGTCATTTTAAATGCTCGGTCTTGTTATTAGTTGATTTTCATTTTTCTGTGTTTGTGGAAAAAAGCGAGTCAGCCAGCCCAATATTGACCTTATTCTTCAACGCGGAAGTGCGCTCGTTTTTGCGATTGTTTTAGAACTTCCGATTTAGTTGCCTATGGGAGAAATGACTAGGAATAATAAACGGCTGAAAACGGTCAAAACTACTCGCTCTACAAACAAGTGTTTGCATGATTATACAGATAAAATAGAATAATATAATGGGAAAACATCAGTTTGCAACATCAAGCAGCAGAACGGGCTGTTTTTAACGTCTAAAAATGAATGGAAGTAAATGAGACCGGAAGTCTCGAGCCAAAATGATTCAAATGGCTGCGCCCGCTCATACGCGGAGAATAAGGTGAATAGGCAGAGCAGGATTCTTGCGATGACCACCTACGCAATACCGTTCTTTGTTATGAGCCGCAGATTCAGTTTAAACTTAGTAAAGGCGAGCTTCTTTGGCGATGATGTGTACAGTGTTAGATTTAGCGGACATTTGCGCGGAATACGCAGTGAATGCAACGCATCGAGATTCGGGCACCTTCTCCGAAAACACTCGACTGATCTCGGCTGGCGCCCTTATAAGCTCCCTGTTATCTGACAGCGGGAAGCCTTGAGTGATTGACAGCTAATATGAACCAATATAGCGGCAGGAAAGTTTCAGCACGTTTTTAGAAAAAATCGAAACAAGTCGCACTGCAACCATTATATGCTGTCGCACAAATGCTCCCAAATATATTATGAGGTCGCATAGATTAGATTTCGGCCGCATATGCGACCAAAATGGTCGCAATTTCGAGCCCTGATATATATATATATATTAGAGGTGGACCGTTATCCGCGTTAACGTGCTGCGTAATGCGAGACTCTTATCGTGCGATAAATAAATATCGCCATTAATCTATTTTCAAAGTTGGGTTGGGAGCTGGGTCTATTCTACGCAAGCTATGATAACTTTCACCTTGATATTTTAGTGCGGATGTATACCTGGCCGAATTGCACTCTAGGTGGTGAGAATGAGTCTTCGAACCTGTGTGTATTCCTACTGTGAAATTACCACATCAAACTTGACGTGCTAACATGGATGCAGTTCACTTGAGTGAATCTAATTAATGTTAGCTCCACATCTAACCATCAGGCACCAGTAGAGTTTATGCGTTCGAGTAAACCATATACAAATAAAATGGAGCGGGTGCTTTTTAAAATGAATGACGGTGAATGAAAGTCAAATCGGTGAGCCGTCTGACAAAAAGTGCCCTTTTGAATCAAATCAGCAGGACGCCCTTCTGGATCTTTCACTTACTTTGAAGACTGACTACGCTTACATGGACATCTGTAATCTAGTTATTTGCCTTAATAGACAATAATATAATTAAGGTGTTTACATGAAGTGCTTTCATGTAAGAGTTTCCTGTATTTTGGGGGGCTTTAACTGCAGTTCAGCATATTCACTTTAACTCATGAACATTTCATTCATGCCCCTGTGACAAAGTGGGGTATTAGACGCAAATAAGGAGTAAGGACTGGTGAGAGTGTTATGGAATTTAATAACGCATGCCAAATAGAAAGAAAAAAACCTCCACATTTCGCGATGTGTGTGTGTGTGTGTGTGTGAGTGGTCCTTTACTGACAGCCCCGTGTGTGGATCTTGTCGGAAAATATGGGGAGGAGTCCTACATGACGGTAATAGTTTGATTGTGGTGTTTACTTCTATAATGCCTCTAATATCTGCATACTCCACGTCTTAATCCCATTTCTGTTCAGTTCAGTTATGACTTTAGTCGGATTAAGGTCATCAAAAAAAATAAATAAATAAAATAAAATATCACTGTTTGGAGCTTATGTAGGCCTACAGCTCAACATTCATGTTTAGCTGAATAAACAGTTAGTAAACCCAAGTACATCTTATTGAACATCATTTATTTTCATCACCAATTATCATTGTAGAACAGTTTCTCAAGCAGTTTGTGATGCATTTTGGAAACAGGAGATGAGCCCCTGGTCTAATGCGCCACCTGGCTTGAGAAACCCGTTCTCAAAGACTTACTTTTAGTCATTATTTGGGTAGCACACATATTCTGAATGCCTTCGGCAGAATTCAAATGAATCATTTTTATCTAGATTAATTCCAAAATTACAGTGAGATTAATCTAGATACAAAAAATTATATATTCCCACCTATAATATATATATATATATCTTTTTAATTAATATTTTTAATAGGAAGCTATACAATATTATATTTGTGCATATACATTAGATTAGTCAGTACTGAAGCCAAATCTGGAGCTTATCTGACGAAATAACTTTTGATAACGGTCCAAAAACTAGTGCACACAAATGTATATGTTATAGAAAAATATGAAATAAAATTTTAAAAAGAGGAAAAATCAAGAGAAGCAAAAAAATTCAGAAATTTAGTTGAAATTTTGTAGGTTGTAATTTATTTTTGCAATATTTTGCTTGAATTTAATTGTATTATCTTTCAATTTCTAAATCTGTTTTGTTCAAATGCATCAAATACATTGCCTATATTCACTGAGAAATGGATAAAAATATTCATTTTCAAAATGGGGTGTACTCAGTTATGCTGAGCATTGTGTGTGTGTATATATATATATATAAACAAACAAATTTCAGATAACATTAGGGAGAATCTGCCTTATGAATATGAACTTATTAAAGGAATTTTTAAAAAAGGTTGTTTGGCCCTCTAGTGTTAAGATGCATGAACTAATCTCCCAAAACATCCAACAAGTTGTCCATTTTAAGTTCTAATCTAAATAATGAAACTGTGCATTTGAATGTTGTACACATCCTCTTGGATCAGACGGAAAGCACATAAAACCAGATGCCACCTGATTTTTAGCTGGATAGGCTGTATAGAGATATGACTAAAAAGCAGAATGAGCTTGAGTAAATGCATAACACAAAACAACTATTTGGAAAATTAATGAATGAATGAAGTTGGCGGTTCATTCCACTGTGACGACCCCTGATGAATAAAGGGACTAAGCCAAAGGAAAATTAATGAATGAATGAAGTTGGTGATTCATTCCACTGTGACGACCCCTGATGAATAAAGGGACTAAGCCGAAGGAAAATTAATAAATGAATGAAGTTGGCGGTTCATTCCGCTGTGTCGACCCTTGATGAATAAAGGGACTAAGCCAAAGGAAAATTAATAAATGAATGAAGTTGGTGGTTCATTCCGCTGTGGCGACCCTTGATGAATAAAGGGACTAAGCCGAAGGAAAATTAATGAATGAATGAAGTTGGCAGTTCATTCCGCTGTGGCGACCCCTGATGAATAAAGAGACTTAATCCGAAGGCAAATTAATGATGAATGAAGTTGGCGGTTCATTCCACTGTGGCGACCCCTGATAAATAAAGGCACCAAGCTGAAGGAAAATTAATGAATGAATGAAGTTGGCAGTTCATTCCGCTGTGGCGACCCCTGATGAATAAAGAGACTTAATCCGAAGGCAAATTAATGATGAATGAAGTTGGCGGTTCATTCCACTGTGGCGACCCCTGATAAATAAAGGCACCAAGCTGAAGGCAAATTAATGAATGAATGAAGTTGGCAGTTCATTCCGCTGTGGCGACCCTTGATAAATAAAGGGACTAAGCCGAAGGAAAATTAATGAATGAATGAAGTTGGCAGTTCATTCCGCTGTGGCGACCCCTGATAAATAAAGGCACCAAGCTGAAGGCAAATTAATGATGAATGAAGTTGGCAGTTCATTCCGCTGTGGCGACCCTTGATAAATAAAGGGACTAAGCCGAAGGAAAATTAATGAATGAATGAAGTTGGCAGTTCATTCCGCTGTGGCGACCCCTGATAAATAAAGGCACCAAGCTGAAGGCAAATTAATGATGAATGAAGTTGGCGGTTCATTCCACTGTGGCGACCCCTGATAAATAAAGGCACCAAGCTGAAGGCAAATTAATGAATGAATGAAGTTGGCAGTTCATTCCGCTGTGGCGACCCTTGATAAATAAAGGGACTAAGCCGAAGGAAAATTAATGAATGAATGAAGTTGGCAGTTCATTCCGCTGTGGCGACCCCTGATAAATAAAGGCACCAAGCTGAAGGCAAATTAATGATGAATGAAGTTGGCAGTTCATTCCGCTGTGGCGACCCTTGATAAATAAAGGGACTAAGCCGAAGGAAAATTAATGAATGAATGAAGTTGGCAGTTCATTCCGCTGTGGCGACCCCTGATAAATAAAGGCACCAAGCTGAAGGCAAATTAATGATGAATGAAGTTGGCGGTTCATTCCACTGTGGCGACCCCTGATAAATAAAGGCACCAAGCTGAAGGCAAATTAATGATGAATGAAGTTGGCGGTTCATTCCACTGTGGCGACCCCTGATAAATAAAGGGACTAAGCCGAAGGAAAATGAATAAATGAAAACAACAATTTAAGCATTTCAACAGTTTTTATTACAAAATGAGCACATACAAAAAGGATAAATGTACAAGCTTTGAATTAAACAAAATGGAAACAAACCAAAAACATTTTAGCGATGCCACTTTTAAATTCATCATTAGTAGTAGTAATAAATAAGGTACAAAAATTCCACCAAAAGAGATTTCTAACATTTTACACATACTTTTTTTTTTTTTACTCAACCAGTTACGTACTAGCAGTCACACCAGCAGGAGGCGCTATTGCTTTAATATGAATGATAAATAGTCTATACTCTGCTAGAAAATCCGCTAGTGAAAAAACACCCACAGCACGCGGCACCCCTGTCACTGGCACTTTTAGGACAACATTATCAGTAATGTTTTTTTGTTTTTTTCTTTCTTTTTTCAAATGCAAGCAGCAGCAAAAAAATCAATCCTCTAATATTAGTAGAACATCTGCACTAGTCTTTATTTTCTCTATGTAACTGTATATTTCTATTTAGTCATGTATATATTCAAACCTGAGAAAAACATGCATTTTAAATCTGTTGTGCTTTATTATACTCTGTTAGTCCTGACCCTGCCATGAGACAGGGAGAAAGAGAGAGAGAAACAGAGAGAGAGAGAGAGAGAGAGAGAGAGAGAGAGAGAGAGAGAGAGAGAGAGCAATTGGCAATAAACTCGGAAGAGAGAGGTTTCACATTGCCCTGGAGACAGTCTGAAAAGTGCTGACTGACAATATCAGAGACGACGATTGAGAATGTAACAGAAATAGGCACAAGGAATGACAGGTTGAGAGAGCAGGGAAAAGGGCTTGTCGCAAAATCCTAGTGAGCCTCAATCTTAGATAGAAGTGCAACATACGCGCTTTCTTTATGCACCGACCAATATCACATGCATGCTTAATAGAAAAGGCAATCCCATAATGCACTGTGACAAGTTCAAGTAAAGTGGTGGAGAAAGTGAGCAATCACTCAGTACCCAAATGCATTGCATGTAATTGACTATTGTAATCACTAGTTTTCCATGCTGTATATTATGCTTAATAAGTGTACCACTTCGTTAGCTTAGCAATCTGCTAATATTAGTTAGTTCCATGTAAGTGAAGAGAGATTATTGTAAAAGTGGTGGAGAATGCGGGCAATCATTCAGTACCCAAATGCATTGATATAATACTATTACGTCATTTACAGAGGACTATTTTAATCAATATATGTGCATGCCGTATATGTTTCTAATACTTAAAAGCACCACTTTCGAGTTAGCATAGCACGATAGCATTGTAAGTCAGATCTCTTACGCGCTACGTGGCGTAGCTCACTAGATTTTAAACAGAGCCTCAGAGAATGTAAACATTAGCAATTTAAAGACTAGGGATGCACCGATACCATTTTCTTTGGAACCGATCTGATACCAAAATTTTGAGTATCGACCGATACGGATCCGATCCTGATACTGTGCTGTTTTTTTTTTACAGTTTCTATAGTTCTGGTGATAATATAATAATATATCACAAATAATAGATCTTCTTAAGTTCAAATAACAGACCCATAGGCCTGCTGTGTATGTCAGACGGCACAGTCTAACTAAAAACATGATGCTTGCTGTAAACTAGGCTACATTGAGCATTCGTTATGACGTTGATCTGTTGTAGTCCAGCTTATGTTTCCTTTTTTAATATTAAGATTTTTCCTTCTAATCAAAACACAAACTGGGGTGCGTTTCCGAAAACCATCGTTAGCCAACTAAAGTCGCAAGTTGCGTCGTTACAAGTGAAGTTTATGTATAAACAAATTTCTAGAGCAGAGGTGGGCAAACTACGGCCCGCGGGCCATATGCGGCCCGCTGAACACTTTCATCCGGCCCGCGAGGGAGATTTTAAAATGCTGCTTCTGAGTAACGGTTTGGTTTCAGAACTAGTGAATTAATAATGCAATACAAGTGAACGCCATTTGATGGCAGTATTGCACGCGGTACAGTTAGCGCAACCAGTAGTATTAGAACACACTCTCGGATATTAAAATGCACTTTCACGCAAAATGCGCTTCTTTTTTTTATTTATTTTTGTTTTTTGCGAGAGCGCTTCTTAAACTGAACAGCGCATCATCGATGACGTAAGCATGCTCAGGTCCGAATGTAATGTGTGTGCGGGTCGTTGGGGGAGCCGGGAGGGGGAACAAGCATGCTAGTGTGAGTACGCCCTCAGGTTATTCTTCCGTTTTATCTCATAGTTTTATGATTGATATGAGCATATTAATACAAGCTCAAATGAGATTGTTGTGAATTTGACTCAAATTGTATAATAATTGCTGGTTAAATGTGTTAATTTTTGTCATAGAATATATTTTCCATGCATACATCCACTTTAAAAAGTTCTGCTATCAAAGATTTGTGGTTTCATCAAGTTTTATGATGATTGATCTCTATATTCTACATTTGACTGAATAGTAAACTAAGAATTATTTTTAATGTGTTAATAAGAGATTTTTTCTATCAGACAATATCTTTTCTATTCTCCACTGTAAAAATTATTACATTATTATTATTATTATTGATATTATTATTATACTTTATTGTTTTATGATGATTAATAAGTAAATATAAATAGCAGTGCAAATTAATTTAACTTGTAAATTTGACTCAATTATAACTATTATTAACATAATCGGTTTTGTATTAATGTGACATGATTCTGTCCTATATTACATATTATTTCATGCATACTGCCACTATAAATAAAAGTTATTTTTTGAAGGATTTGACATGTGGCCCTTCACTTGGTTTGCAAAACTTGATGTGGCCCTCGGGTCTAAAAAGTTTGCCCAGCACTGTTCTAGAGGATCACGTGCTTATGATTGTTCTCAGCTGTTCCAGCATTAGCCCACGATCGATCCAATCAGACGACTCCTAACTCACTATAAATAACCAGAGTTTTCTTATCTCAATATCTTCGTCTTGAAGAACCCCCACCCCCCACCCACCTCTACTTTCCCTCCTTTTTAGATGGGTGACACGGCGGCCCAGTGATTAGCACTGTTGCCTCACAGCAAGGATCCTGCTGGTTTAAGTCCCTACTAAATCAGACGACATTTCTGTGTGGAGTTTTGCTTGTTCTCCCCGTGCTCGTGTGGGTTTTCCCCGGTTTCCTCCCACAGTGCAAATAACATGCACCCTAAGTAAATTGAACACACAAAATTGATACCGTAGTCAAGCTCTAAGCAAGCACTCCTCTCCTCAGTTATCCATTTCCACCATTAAGCTAGAATAAGCCGGGGGAGTTTATCGAGATCTACCTGAGCTCAAACTCCCCTCTCGCCCTGCAAATGGGAGGGAGCCCAGGGCTCGAGGATCTTATAAGCTCAGGGCTCTCTCCCAGGACAGCATGCCAAACAAGCTTTATTATCAATCATCAGCTAAGTGTGAACTCTTGAAACATAGTTCATTGATTTGACGTTTCCCAAATCCTTCGTTCCAACGAACATTCGCAAACTGCGGCGCAAACTTGTGCACTTGCAACTACACCTGTGGAGCTGTAGTTAGAAGCATAGTTCCTGGCTGTGTTCTATTCCCAGTTATCCCCCCTATGCCCTAATCGTTTAGAACATTTAAACTTGGAATTATATAAAAAAGCATTAAGGTCACCTCTCTTAGGTGTAATTTAACAGTTCAGTTTTAGCGATCTTCATGTTTACAGTTGCGCTCTCTTTACAGTGCACTTTGAAAATATTGATGTCATTTTGAAAACAGCCGAGCGGAATTTATGTTACGTCCCCAAAGTTAGTATATTTTTTACAGTCACTGCTCCAAAAGCATACGTTAACGCTTTTATTTTATAGCAGGTTATTTATTAGGAAATGTAGCCAATTGTATATGACATGAGCCTGTTGAACATTTCTGCAGTGGTTTGCATGTGTGAAATTGTAGAAGTAGACTTTTTTTTAAAAAATAAATAAATAAACAATATCCTACTTTATAATCATCATCATCATCATCATTATTAATATTATAATTAAAGTAGGATTTTTTTTCATTAAATTTCTTAATAAATCACCTCATTATTTAATGATTTATAGGATTTATATATGAGATTAGAATACATGTTAGCTTTTGTAAGTGATTTTATGTTTAAGAATAGAATATGTAATGTTCTCAATAATATTTGTAAAGAAAACACAGGCCGTTTACATATATTTCAATTAATATGAAAAACAAGTGCATGTTTTTACCAAAACTAATATTGAGTTCCTCTCTAAAGTAGTAGTTACTCCACCCCGTTTAGAGCATCATTATGGACGATTTACGTTATAACCAGGGCCAGACGGAATCTGCGGACGTTTTTTGCTATTTCTGCGGAGAATTTTGATAAAAGTCTGCGGATTTCTGCGGAATTATTTTGGGAGTATCATAACTAAAACCTTAATATGTTAAATAAAAAATAATATTTTTTTAACTTGTATTTAATGTTTAAAATGCAAATCCAATTAGATTAACTGTAAATAGTTAACTTTAAGTAAATAAACAGAATTAATGATGGGCTAAAAATCTGCGGAAATCTGCGCGCGCAGATTCCGTGTGGGCCTAGTTATAACTAACGTGGTTCAAATGATGGATCTGCGACAGAGAAACTACGGGTTTTGGGAAACACTCGTCACTACATCGTTCTTTTCCCAATCAACGCATGTCATTGTTACGTCATTGTTTGGGAAACGCACCCCTGGTCTGTTAAAGAAAGTATTAATATAAATAAAATGACAGTGAAATATTCACAGTTTCAGAGTTGCCTATATTAGACTAAATAATTTTCTGTTAATGAAAATCCACATTGCACCGTCAGTTTCACTTTTATTAATTTAGTCAACTACTTTGACCACAATGCGCCAGGCTTTACAAACTATTCGCAGCACTGAACGTATTCCCCTCGGAAGAATAAACTCGGAAGGATGAAAGAACAGAAACTTTTAATATTACAAAATCATTTTACAGAGCCGCAGCCGGTGCGTGAATGAAGCGATTGATGCATCGGAGACACAGCGCGCAGCCCTCTGATATCTGCGGACACTTCCAAAACTGAGCAGCACAATGGGGAGAAATCAGTGCGTTGAGGATCTGTCAAATGTATTATTGAGCCTTTTCTAATTTAAAACTTTAGGTAGGCCTACTTAGTGTGTGAAGAGCAGGTAATAACCATCTCTACTCCAGTATTGCGAATGCGATCTGCTGATCTATATAACAGACACAGCGCAACATGATTTAGAAACAGCAATGAACTCCTTTTTGCAGGTCAAAATGAAGCCATTTAATGCAAAACTAAATGCATTTCTCCACTGATTACTCATATTAACAGGAACAAATAGTCTTGGAGAAAGTTTTTCGAGTTGTCATGAACGCGACACGCAGTTTCAATTGTGAATGAATAGACAGAGAATGATTGACAGGCATAGCAGCGGGAAGCGCTGAAGTGAACATGAATTTAACCACTTGAATAATCATGTGTGCTTCACATTAAGCTATCGAATGGCTTCAGAACATTTGGGATATAGTAGCCTACATGACAACTTTCTAGTGTCTTATAATAGGCTAACTTCATGGCTTTTGTGGCTTAAATTACACAGAATTTAGCAAGATCGGATTTAGATTGGTACTAGCTGGCCGATACCCGATCCAGCAAAAATATGCGGTATCGAATCCAAGCATCAGGATCGGTGCATCCATAATAAAGACAGAAAAAGCATGGGCAAGAGAACGAATGTAAACATTAACAAGAATAAAACTGTTAATTACAGAAAAAAAAAAAACATTACAGCTGACTATAACAGACGTGAGACAAAAGAGAGAGAGAGAAAGAGAGAGGTAAAGATCATGTAAACATTAACAATGTAAGAAAGACTTACAGAGAGAGAAGTAGAGAAAGAGATTGTGTTGCAAAGGTTGCCAGAGTGGTAAAAATGATGCCAGTGAGAGGGTGGCCTTCGAAAAAACTAAGAGTGCAAACAGGACAGCGAATCAAAACCCATAATACTCCCACTCCGCTGCCGTGTCTGACCAATCAGCAAGCGGAATGTCAGTAAGGTCACAGCACCAAAGGGAGAAACACACACGAACACGACCAACCGCATGCGAAGCATTCCCGCAAACCAACTCAAACATGAGGTAAGAGTTTTAATCATTTTGTGTTATTCTAAATAAATAAAATATGATTCCATTGCAAAAAAATGAAACTATACAAAATTAAATACGCACCCACGATATCTACAGTTAGTAATAAATTATGATTGTTAAATACTTAAGGCATTTCAACGGACATAACCCTGTGTAAACGATCAACACGAGCCATCATCCACCAATCAGCACACAGAACGACGGGGAGGGGGGAGGAGCCAACACTCAGGCAAAAACACAGCTCATTGGCTGAAACAATTGCAGGGTTTTTTTAACTGAATGAATTGGCCCCAAAATTTAGCAGTTGTAAAATTTGCATAAGAAAAAGAATATCCTTGTGGTAAGTTTCTGATTATGCATTAAAAAATAAACAACAGCAAAAAAAATTAAGAAACTATAGAGGCTTTTTTTCCATCATGAAATAAAAAAATAATAATTTAAATCAAAAAGTCTAAATTTTGAGTTTATAACTCGCAATTATTTATTTGAGAGATGTATATTTAAGAATTTAAGGCCTCGTTTACACTAATACGCTTTTGTTTTAAAACGCATAACTTTTGCTACGGTTACGCCTTCCGTCCACACTACCCTGGAGTTTTTGAGCCCCAAAAACAGAGCGTTTCGAAAACACTGAGGAGGCCGTTTTGCTTTTAAAATGCAGCTGCTGCGTGTCAGTGTGGATAGGAGAAAATGGAGACGTCTGAAAACGGAGGCGTGGCCGCAGACATTCGACATCTGATTGGGGCTTTTTCTTCAATATTAAGTGCACAAAGTTGCATCCTTTGCTTGTTAGTTCAGACTTCACAAGTTTGATATGGAAAACTCACGATTAAATCTTTCAAAGGGAACGGTGTACTTTATAACGCTATTCACAGCACCCTGGCTCCGCTGTTTCACTATCTTAACAATAAAATAAAAACATGATATAAGGAACTGCCTATTTTTATTTGAAGAGCGAGGCGGGGGTGCGTGTGAGGAGGAGGATCGATAAAATGAGATGCCGGATCAGATTTCAGAGGTGCCGGATCCGTTCAGAGGTGCCGGATCAATAATAGTCATTATAATCGTATAACGTACAATACGTTTATACACAGTGGCGAATTTAGGCATGGGCAATATGGGCGATCGCCAGTGCCTAATTTGTAAATCGCGAGGTCCCGGAACAGATCGGGGTAACTGATCCAGCACGTTACCCGAGGATGCAGAGGTGTCGCGTGCGAAAGTGGAGATGGCAGAGGGGTGTCGCAGACGCAGGATATATATATATATATATATATATATATATATATATATATATATATATATATATATATATATATATATATATATATATATATATATATATATATATATATATATATATATATTTATTTTTATTTGAGGAGGGGGAACTGTGCCCTAGTAGAGCTTTATGTCTTGTAAAGCCCTTGGCAATCAATCAAATATGCAGAATCAGTGCACGTGCTTACATTAATTAACTTATCTTTGTGCTCAGCCAAAACATGTTACCTGAAAGATTCAAAAGAGAGTCGTTAGATAGAGACAAGATTTGGCTATTTAAATATCAAGTTTAACAACTATAGTGAGATTAGATCCAGCGGTAGATCCTTGATGAACCGTCCGACGTGCGCTCCTCTCACCGTGGTAGGTGTGTTTAAAGCACCCGCTGACTGCCTGGAGCTCAGACGTGCACATACGCTGCAGCGCATTACAGAGTGTGTGTGTGTGGTCACATGATGTACGTTTTTCAGCAGTATAGTGTGGATGGAGATCTTTTCAGAAACGCTAGGTGAAACGCCAGTGTGGATCGATTTTGTTCTAAAAGTAAGAATAAGAATAATAAAAACTTAAAAAAAATCAAGCATTGCACCCATGTTTCCCTTTTTTATTTGCATCTTCTGCAAACTTCAGTGCTCAAGACAGTGTTTAAACGTTGGCACCAATTTAAACAGATGTGCTGTTGTTCATGTTTCTGTCTGTAAACATATAAACACTTTTAACTTGCTCAGCAAGATTCTCTTTGAAACAAAACTCAAAGCTTTGGTGGGGCAAATAAAAGAAAAGGAAAATTCCTGCCGCGTTTAGCTCATCCGTCTCACCCCGCTCGAGTGCCGTTGGCAAATGGTCCTCTATCACACCACATTCTACATTGTAGTTCTAGCAATACAGCATAGCAACCAGCATAGCAACCACGAGGGGAGACCTGTCACACAAGAACACAGTTGTACACGCACAAGCCCCGCCCCCCTCCAAACACTGCATGTTTAAATACCAATAATAAATACAGCAACCATGGCAGCGCAGCACCAGAGTGAGGCCGGGCACTTCAGCTATGCTCACATGTGCTTTTTTTCAGTAGGCATTTAGGGTCAAAGGTCATGGCAGGGTCTCTCTCTCGCGCTCACACACGCACGCACACGCTCGCTACATGAGTCTGATAATGTTACGGATCGTCACAGCTTAGAGGAGCTAATACACATTCATGCATCTTGCATACACACGCACGCACACACTTCCTCAAAACAACAACCCAAGCACAGATGCATGCAACTACTACTGCGCCTATCTACACCAATCCACCAATCACAACATTCTCCGCCTACTTTGTTGTTTTTTTTTTGTGTTTTTATGATGCGTGTTTGTGTGTAAGACAACAGCTGTCCTCTATGGAGCCAGATCGGTCTCAAAAATAATACATTTACCAATTGAAATTCATACATGCACAGCTCAGTTCACTTTTACAAAATCCAATTTGTAGATTCAAAACACAATTCATAAATGCAGCACACAATTTGTGAATTCACAAGTAAAAATCGTAAATATTTTCACAAATGAATTCGATTTGTGTATTTACGAATCGTGTTTCAAATTTATAAATTGGATTTGTGTATTTACGAATCGTGTTTTGAATTTACAAATTTAATTTGTGTATTTACAAATAGCGTTTGGAATTTACAAATTGGATTTTTGTATTTATGAATCGCGTTTTGAAATTACGAATTGGATTTGTGTATTTATGAATCGTGTTTCAAATTTATGAATTTGATTTGTGTATTTACGAATCGTGTTTTCAATTTACAAATTGGATTTGTGTATTTACGAATCGTGTTTTGAATTTACAAATTGGATTTGTGTATTTACAAATCGCGTTTTGAATTTACGAATTGGATTTGTGTATTTACGAATCACGTTTTGAAATTACGAATTGGATTTGTGTATTTACGAATCGTGTTTCAAATTTATGAATTGGATTTGTGTATTTACGAATCGTGTTTTCAATTTACAAATTAATTTTGTGTATTTACGGATCGTGTTTTGAATTTACGAATTGGATTTGTGTATTTACGAATCGCGTTTTGAATTTACGAATTGGATTTGTGTATTTATGAATCGTGTTTCAATTTTATGAATTGGATTTGTGTATTTACGAATCGTGTTTTCAATTTACAAATTGGATTTGTGCATTTACGGATCGTGTTTTGAATTTACGAATTGGATTTGTGTATTTACAAATCGCGTTTTGAATTTACGAATTGGATTTGTGTATTTACGAATCGCGTTTTGAATTTACGAATTGGATTTGTGTATTTACGAATCGTCTTTCAAATTTATGAATTGGATTTGTGTATTTACGAATCGTGTTTTGAATTTACAAATTGGATTTGTGTATTTACGAATCGTGTTTTGAATTTACAAATTGGATTTGTGTATTTACGAATCGTGTTTTGAATTTACAAATTGTATTTGTGTATTTACAAATTGTATTTTGAATTAAGAAGTGGATTTGTGTATTTACGAATCATGTTTTAAATTTACGAACTGGATTTTTGTATTTACGAATCGTGTTTCAAATTTACGAATTGGATTTGTGTATTTATGAATCATGTTTTGAATTTACAAATTGGATTTGTGTATTTACGAAATGTGTTTTAAATTTATGAATTGATTTGTGTATTTACGGATCATGTTTTGAATTTACTAATTGGATTTGTGTATTTACGAATCATGTTTTGAATTTATAAATTGGATTTGTGTATTTACAAATCGCGTTTTGAATTTACGAATTGGATTTGTGCATTTACGGATCATGTTTTGAATTTACTGATTGGATTTGTGTATTTACGAATCGTGTTTTGAATTTATAAATTAGATTTGTGTATTTTAATTTGTGTTTTGAACTTACGAATTGGATTTGTGTATTTACAAATCGTGTTTAGAATTGGATTTTATGACTTGTGTTGTGAATGTTTGAATTACATTTTGTATATGTATTATTTTTGTATGAGTTGCGTTTTTGTTTTAATTGAGCGCGTGTTCTTTTTTGGCTTGTCTACATGCACCGACGTGCACCGCTAACCCACGGAAATATTAACACACACACACACCAATACACGCGCACTGAAATGCTGAACAAGCACACACACACACACGCACAAGCCGAAGTAGCTCCAGTGTGTAAGACTAAAGCAGTATTGCAGATCAGAAATATAGTGAACACACACACACACACACACACACTCCAGCAGCTAGATTTGACAGTGTCTTATCCGCTTCACCGTGTATGCATTTCTGTTAGTGTGTAAATGTGTGTGCGTATTGTATGCAAGCTGAGGGTCTTTAGTAAAGTTCATGGCTTAAGGAATTGCACAAATACACACACGTATGCTACGGACACACACCATTGTTTCCCTACAGACAGAATCACTCCAGAGTTCTACCAGTGTGTGTGGGTGTGTGAGTGTGTGTAGTGTCAGTTGTCATTGGCTCAGTAAAGCGTGTGAGTTAGTGTTTAGTGTGTCAGATGGCTCATCGTACACTTGTGTGTTGGTAATATACAATGTGTATGCATGAATGGATGGATGGATAGAGAGCATGAGTGTGTTATTTGGGTATGTGTGTGTTTCAGCTCTCAGGGCTGAGCTGTGTTTGGATGTCCACTCTGCAGATGGGACACTTCCTACTGGTGGCCAACCACTGATCCACACACGCCTGATGGAACAAATGCATACAGGGTAACCGCCTGAAAACACACACACAGACAGAAAGAGAGAGAGAGAGAAAGAGAGAAAAGAAATTCTGTAAGTGTATATATTGCTTATTAGAGAAAGGAAAGTTACTTTAAAGGAATAGTTCACCCAAAAATGATAATCATATATTGGTGTACAGTGCAATAGTATCTGGATGCAGCCTTGATGATGCAAGCTGAGACTGCATATCTCAGTGATGATAGTCAGACACAATGCACTCAATGGAGCTAGTGACGTCACGGTAAGGCGTAAGGGTTAGGGGAGTGCATTAAAAAGCATTGCATGCAGCTCAGATTGCACTGCACCAGGTCTGCCCCCAGACCCCTCTCGTACAGTGTTGGGTAAGATACTTCAAAAAAAGGATCTAAATACTAATTAAATCATTACAATTGTATGTAAATTACTTTTCTAATTAACTTATGACTTAGTTACTGAGTAAGTCATGTAACTAAATAAATACTGACTGTCTGGTGAGGAGCCGGTGTGCTTGAAACAGTGGTGATAGCTTTATTTAGCCTTTTTGATTATATTTTTGTACTTTTTCCTGAGCACCATCTAGAGTGATTTGCGTGCTTTTGTGCATTTTTTCAACTGAATAAATGCTAAAAATTCACAATCTTAATGCACAGAAATTAAACTGTTTAAATTATTTAAATTTGAGTCAAACAGAATTGTTTTGCTTATTTGTTATTTCATTCATTCATTCATTTTCTTTTCGGCTTAGTCCCTTTATTAATCCGGGGTCGCCACAGCGGAATAACCCACCAACATATCCAGCATATGTTTTACACAGTGGAAGCCCTTCCAGCTGCAACCCATCACTGGGAAACACCCATACACACTCATTTACACAAATACACTACGAACAATTTAGCTTACCCAATTCACCTATATCACATGTCTTTGGACTGTGGGGGAAACCGGAGGAAACCCACGCCAACACGAAGAGAACATGCAAACTCCACACAGAAATGCCAACTGACTCAGCTGGGGCTCGAATCAGCGACCTTCTTGCTGTGAGGCGACAGTGCTACCCACTGCACCACCATATTGTTTATTTATTTATTTTAAATGATATATGTATCAAAACACAAAACATTTCAAATTTCATTATTGACACCGTATTACATACATAGCATATATTGACATACATCTAAAACATTTCATTGTTTCTTAAGCATTAACTTAAGAGTTATTATTCTAAATATCTGAATAACAAATCATACACAAATAATTATAAAGTAATATACAGTTGAAGTCAGAATTATTAGCCCCCCTTTGATTTTTTTTCCCCTTTTTTTAAACATTTCCTCAATAAAGTTTAACAGAGCAAGGAAATTTCCACAGTATGTCTGATAATATTTTTTCTTCTAAAGAAAGTCTTATTTGTTTTATTTTGGCTAGAATAAAAGCAGTTTTTAATTTTTTATTATTTTTTTAAGGTC